>JAVQJF010122854.1:0-10934 GCA_036023855.1 Gadopsis marmoratus | reverse complement strand
CCCCCCCCCCCCCCCCCAACACGTTTCAGAGGGCGGCACAACTTGTCCTACTACAACTCTGAAGACCTAGGGATCAAAAGGCCATAGTTGCATCACAGTGTACTAGTACTGCATGATGTGAGCATCTGTTTGAGAGTGTGTAGGATTAGATGAACGGGCATGTGTGTGTCTGAGGTGCAACACCATCAGCGTGTGTGTAAACTAACAGTTTGAGACAGGAAGTACAGCATATTTTTCAGAATGAAGAGCCAAGACATATCTCCTCGCTGTCATTATAATGAAGTACCTATTCCCCAAAACAGACACTATTAAATAACAAAGGGTAAAGGTTGAGTTTAGTTCAGTCTGCAGGAGGAAATCACAAATCCACACTCAAGTTGGCTTCGCCTGAATTCTTTCTCAAATGTGGTCTTTTCTCAGAGGGTCAAAACTTTATTCCAACCTCACAGGTTGAAGAATGATAAGTAGGTTTAACTCATCCTGAAGGCCCAATGGCGTTGCAGGCTAACAGGCACAACGTTTTTGTAACGAGTTGGAGCCGGAGAGCAAGGATGTGTCTGAATGAGATTGTTGTGTGCAGTCTAAAACATTTCAGAACGTAAAGAGAGTGTGAGACAAATATAAAAGATGGGCTTCCTTCCATTCTCGCTTCCTTCACCAAGCTTACACTGACCTGAAAGCATGCCATTTATGTGTTTTGGGGTTAAAATGGATGATTATTATGTGAATCACAAAAAAAAAAGATGTTGTGATGCAGGCACAAACTCGCTTATACAACCTCAAGAAGCTGCAGAGCAGGAGAGGAGAGAGAGTATGAAAAGGTGCAAGAGGTGAAAAGGAAACGGAGAAGGAGAAGAAGATGACCTAGGACCTTGCAACTCTCTCTTTTGCATCCTAATTATGCCGCTACATGAATATCAAGGCAGAGCTCTTGATGGACAACCAAGACGAAACTAGAGAGATAGAGGGAGGTCTCTGAGGTAATGATGAGGTAGGAGAGAAGGAAAATAATTGCAGATGCATCTTTTTTTCAAAGCTCAAGAAAGAGGGAGATGAGCAACCTCCTGACTACTTCACCACATCCATGCAAATGATGCTGCGGCTGTAGTCTTGGTGGGCAGCTCGAGAAAAGACACATGCTAACAAACGTTTGATGTTTGATGCATCTTCAGTTTAGGATGAATCTTTAGCAGTAGAAGATTTAACGGGATGCATCTTGCACTGATTAACATGATCCAAAGACGATGGTCTTTGAATAGGTCCTGACCGCACTATGTTTCAACTCCTATTTTGTCTTTTATCTTGTTTTTCTGAAAAATGCTGACTGAGTACGCTTCCTTGATTTGCAGCGAAACCCTTCATTTTATGCAACAACACACATGCACACCTAGGAGCTTCCTAATACAACAGCCTGATGCTGGTGGGCCGCTCTGCTGGATCCTTTAAGTATAGTGCCTTGCTCAAAGGCATCTCAGCGGTAGCTGATCAGTTAATGGAGTGTGTTCTCTTGCCTCTCCAGGAGTTTGTGAGCCATACTAAGGATATCACCAATGACCACAGGCTTATTATCCTCACCTTGTGGTTACCGCTGCCTCGTTATTTTATTTTAGTGAATGAAAATCCAAAATTTTTTGCGAAGCTTATCTAAAGTTAAATATCAGTGACTGAATGTTGGAATGCATATACACAGATGAAAATCCACTTACATTAGTAATAACAGCATTAAATGAATGATGGTATGAGAGAGACGCCATTTCAGTTCACCTTTCTCCACTCAGCTGTCCTTGCATGACCCATCATTCCTTTAATAGTAAAACCAGCCTCATCATTCTCATTTTTTGAAAGAAAAGAATGAAAAAAAAAAACGAGAGCAGAGGACCAGTAAATATTCTCATAAATGAGATTTGATTTTGCTCTCCCCTCCTTCATTCTTCTCTGTTAATTAACATTAACTTCTTCTCCCTTTTCTTCCTATTCCTATCTCGGGCTCAGCGCCGTCTGGCCCGTTTGACACAAAAGGACACCATAAAAAGTCCAGAGTGTTCGCACCAGTGCGCCCGAAGATCAAATCGGGCCACACCATAAAGAAAGGCACCGGCACCAGGCTGTCGCTCTCGTAGCGCCACAGCCCATTGCAATTATCAGTCAGCGGTGATAATAGAACTCATAGGGAGGTGTAATGGCTTTTAGATTTGCACCTCATCATCATCAGCCCAGCCAGGGCTACAGGCAAGCCAACTGCATTACCATAAACCACTCTAATATATATAGATACAGTATATATATATATTTTTTTTTTTTTGACGCACAGTAGCATTGCTATACATATAGAATATGTATAGTTGCAGCTCACTGTGAGCACAAACACGCAGATTATCTGCCTTACTCTCTCTAATCCATACATAATGGGTAGAGTGATATAATCATCCAGTTTGAATGCATAGGCTTGAGTGCGGTCGGTTGATAAATGCCAAAAACATGGAAAATAAATTGTACAGTACAGTACGCAAGATGCTTTGGCACCCAAATCTGACCGTGGAGCAGAGTACAGAATTAATGCATTCTGACAATGGGCTTATTGTTTGGCCTGTGTTCATGATTTGATCATTTGCAATATAGTGTACTAACTGTAATGTGCAAAAAGTGAAAATCAAAAGCCCTTCTTTTTTTTGAGGGATTATGATTTATGTGTGTCCTGTCTTTCCTTTCAGTTTCACGATGTGATGGAAATTCACAAACAAATTGCATGTACAGTATACCATGACCAGATGCTTTCATACTCATAATCTGTTCAAATAGGTTTGGTTACATATCTGATGTGTCACACAAGAAAACATAATATCATTGTAAATTAGTGATCATTCAATATAATAATAAATAATAATCTCGTTTTGTTTTGGCACACTAATAGTGCTAAATATAGATGGGGTATCCATAAAAAACACTGTAAAGTTAACACCAACACAACGATAATGATAAAATTAATGGAAGATGGGAAAGGAAAGAAAGAAGCTATAAAAGTACAACTAAGAGTTAACAGCAAGTAAGATTTAAAAAAAAAAAGAGCGGTGGTGGAATTTTAAGTATAAGTTGTAAGTATAACACACTGATGTACCTTTATACAAAACACTGTTGTCTTCAGAACTTTATAATTTTCTCATACAGGCTTCTGTGAAACATTTTTCCAGTGCTGTACATTTACTCACATTTCAATGAACACAAAAATAGAAAGAGAAAAACAAACTTATTTTTTTGCCATTGCATGTTTTTATAACAACAAAAAAAAAACAAAACACAAAGAACAGTAGAATTACACTACAGTAATCAATATAATATGTGACTGTAAGCTCACAGAATGGTTCATGGATCCAACCCTCTGATGGGCTGTGTGCTGTATCCAACCTACCAAAGTGGCCCTAATGTTGTCAGAAATATGTCTCCCTCTATTGCCCAGCCCCTTTCTACGTTCTTGTCCTCATCCTCCTCTCTCTCTTCCTCGCGCTCTCACTGCCTCCATGCTTCCAAAGTTCTCAAAAAAAAAAGATGAGAGCTTCCCTGCGGTCTATTTGTAGCGCTAGGGCTCAGACTGATCGCTGTTCAATTAGTGTATAAGTGTTTTGTATAAGTGGCATGTTTTGCGTTTTGAATACAAGTTTTTTGCCAATGACAGCGTGTAGTGTTTTGCAAGATGTGTGTTGCAGAATTGCAAACAAAATGCGACGCAGAAAATGTGTTTGTACTTTTGGTGACCTTTTTTTTTTTTAAATGCACAGTTAGAAAAGTTGAGGTTTTGATGCTTTTGTCTGAGCATTCAACTTCAGTGTGGAAGCAATCTGCAAGAACTGTAAGGCGTTTTGGGATTGATTGAAAGTCACAAGTGGGCATAGATTTGAACAGTGGGAATTGAGGCCTGAGTTGAAAATATTTTAACTGGAACAAAAACAAATCTCTGGAGTTCTGGTGGGCTCTGTGTTTGAGTGCATTTTTTTAAATATGTTAACAGGGAGTTTTCAAGCTAAAATGTAATGTTATGCTGCTTTTTAAGATGCTGCAAGTCTTGAAAATGCTTAAAATGATATTTACAATTAAGTAATCTAAGTTCTCAAACAGCTAAAGAGTGGAGGCATGTTTAAAGATAGTAGTACAATACATGATTACTAAAATAAAGGGGACAAATATAAATAATGAAATTTGATTTCTCTCATCAAACACAAAATAATACCCCAAAAATAAAAGAGAAGCAACAGCTTGAATTCCTTTCTGGTTTAGGATCTGCAGTTCACCAAACATGTGCAGCCTAACCTACAGCAGCTCTCTGACACATCACCTTTAACACTGGGGACTGTGCAGCATATAAGTCCCCACTGACTGAGATACAGTTTTATGCATGTGGGACTGTTTGTGGGCACGAATACTGAAGCGTGGGATTTTGCTACAGGCTTTGCTGCCTTGCAATATGCAGTAAAAAATAGATACTTATTGTTTAAGTTATATTTTTGAAGGTGTGCAACCAATTACAGGAGCTCAGTTCCCATATAGTTTAGGCCTTATTATCATTATTATTATTATTATTATTATTATTATTATTAAATAGACTACACTGATCATGCTGTCATACCCCCAAACCCGTTCTAAACACAGGGATACAGATGCACGCAAACACACGCTCTAATCTGTTTGGCCGTCAGCTTGTCTGCACTGACCTATCGGGAAACCTATTTCCCTCAGCTAAGTGAGAGACAATAACATGTAAAGCACACCAAGAACACTATTATTAGGATGGATGACTGCACTCTTCAGCCCCAGAAACTTCATTACCTGCTCAATCACAACATGATTAACAATAGCAGAAAGCGGTTCAATGAAATGTAACAAAAGCCACTTTTTCAAAGCAGCAATTTGCCATCCATATACCGACATCAGCTGCCAGAGTTCAATACACAGGAAAGGGAAACATGAAATTGGCCCCAGTCCAGTCCAGATCTATTGTTAATTAGCCAGCCTCTAAATGCTCCATTCCTTTTAATCAACCTTGTTTTTCTTCTATGGGAAGAGGTGTTTAATTGCCTATTATGGTGTCTTTGCAGAGAAAGGGAGACTCATATTTCCCCCAAGTGTATTGGATGAAGTGCTATCGATGTGCTCGTCAGGTGTGAGAGTGCTGGATCACATTTTCACTACATGATGCTCAATAGTTCCAGCAGACACTGAGATATTAATGCCACCCCTGTGTACCATGCTGTCTAACACATGCCCTCATCAGTCAGGACATAAGTCAGGGCCTGGGTGTCTCTGCTGTCCCGGTGCAGCAGAAACGCAGAGAGGAATTTTACGGCCCCTTTCACCATCTTAGCATATGATTGTAGCTAAAAGAAAAAAAAAAATCTTCATTATGTGTGGGAAGAAGGTTTAAATTAAACCAAGTACTTTGTGAGACAATTCCACTTCTCAGTTCCGGTGTTTTAAAGGCTCATCTGGTGGACAGCCAAAATATTAAAGCGGAAAACTATCTGCTTTTAGTAATTAAGCGCTGGAGCATGAATAAGGGAACACAATTTAATAAAGTGTGCATATCATCTGAAGCTAAAGCGGGAAATTCAATCACATTTCCCTCCGCTGTCTGACAGATCCATTCATTTTGCCTGCTTAGTTTTCAGTGTCCCACCAGCACTGCTTAATGCTCGGAAAGCATTGCTAAATTTTCTAAAATTGTGCACTCAGGAAGGTTTGTTATACCCAGTATCTTTTTCTTTAATGCGCAAAAAAAAATGATAAGAGCAATATGCCAAAAATGTTATGTGCCTCAGGACATCAATTTGAAACTGTATATGATATCTGCTCCTGAAAACTAAAGTATGTTTCATGTTTTTATGGTAATGCTCAGGCAACTGTCATGACCTGGCTCGCAAACCATGACAAAAGACGGGTGTTCCGCGGTTTAAAGTGAAAGGTTTAAGTAACATACAATAACTGAAAAACATACAGGAGTTATGCGGGGTGTGAATCAGTGGAATTAGCGTGTGCAGATGGTTGAGTGGATAAGTGATGAATAATGGGTGTTGTATAGCGTGGAACTTAAACTACTAAAACAGCCAAAGCCAAACAAAACAAAAAAAAAACACGGTGCTGGAGAAAGTGAGAGGGAAGAAGAGAGCAGAGAGAATGTTAACGGAGACAGCCAGGTCTTAAATACTCCTGGGAGACTGGCCAGGTGCTCCCAGTTGCACTAATGGACTCCGCCTATCAGGAACCTGCAAGACACAGACAAACACACCACACCCTCTCAGCAGGCCGTGCTAAAGCACAACTCAAAGCACTTGGTTCAATACTGAAACCGCCAACGCCGCGATCGGACTAAACAATATTAGCCTGGTTATGGATGAACCGCCAAGACCTGGGGCGACCGGAGCGAAAACAAGCTCATTTTATTCCGTGCAGGTTGTCACAGTGGAGGGCAATCGCAACGGATTACACCTCACAACGGCTCAACAAAAAGACTAGCATGTTAGAATTATTTTGCCTTTTCTTAACCACGTTACAATGTCTTCTCCAAAACATATATTGACCGTGCAAAGTCCCACGAGGGATGGTTACTCACAGTTTTACTTGGTATAGTGAATGAGAACGATAGCTATGTGCGTCTGGCTCTGGACCTCTGCCCTCTGTTGACAGGACAACTACATCTGTTTTCAATCATCCTCTCTTCTCAGCCTCTTTCCTTTCACCAGAGCTTCTCCGAGGCTCAGAACTGAACGCCTGCTTATTCTTTGTTTTCCTCCCCTGTGTCCTGTCAGATATGTGTCATCTCTTCTGAAGAGACATACCATGCCGCTCTGCCATTTTTAATCTTGTTTCATTATACTCTCTCTTCAAAGTCAGATCAAAGATGACCCAAAGTACACAAACGCTGTTTATCCAAAAAAAGTGAGAATTCCTTTTTATGGGCCGTAGCCAACTTGTGAAATCATCCATCACACAGTATATGTGACCACAGGGCAGAGTAACTATACTGCCTTGCCTTGTTTCTTTTTCTTAATGCCTTTCTGTCTTAAGTAAAGCAGTAAAAATCTGAAAATAGACCAGTTCATGCATTTTTGGCAGATAAAGTGAAAAATATTCATGTTTGAGACAAATCGTTCATGAACACAGAAGCTCACGGGAGGCAAATGAGGATTTGACTCCTGTGCATGTCTTATTCCAACTATTCCACAGAGGAATGTGTGTGAATTGCTCTCCTGTAGCTCATCAGGCATTACAAATTCATACTTATCATTTCATTGCTAATGCTGTGCAAGATAATAGATAGACTGAATCTGGGGATGTCTAGTATAGTAAATGTTGAATAAGGAGCTCAGAGTTTTTGGAAATACTGAACACAGAGGAAAAGACATTCATTTAGGTCAAATTTGAATTTTCTTCACTACACTGCTCACAGCCACAGAGGTGATTACATATTTACAAAATCATCATAGTGTAATGTACCACAAGTGTATTTACTTTACAAATGAATTACCACAAACCTCTACCCAAAAATCGATAGTATTTTTGGTTTTAAAATCTGTCTATTCTTCCAATATGACATTTGTCAGGCCAAATAGTATTCTGAAAATGCGCTTGATTGGTAGCGTCATGAAATGGGCTTGGAAATTTGAGGAAGAACAAGCACGTACTTTGAGATAAACTGCAGGCCGGTCGGCGTTAAATTGGCTCACTTGGGATTAGCAATGAGAGTCTGTGGTGTGTTGAACCTCTGCTATACCAGCTGAGACAAAACTCAAAGAAATTAGGTTCACAGGCCCGTAGAGTCTTTGTAACGGTGTCATGTGTGCCAGAAAACAATCCTGCATACATAACAGTTTCCTGTGTGGGGGTCATGCATTTCACCCAAACAACAAATGACTTCAGCAGTGAGCAGTGAGTTCCCCGCCATCTTCAAATATCCATTTCTTTCATAAGAATTAGATTAATTCTTTTTTGCGAGTGCACCACTTCAAAAACGTATGATAGGTATAACAAAAACATAGAAAATGTCATTTCCATTTGAACTCTTACTTGAGGCAAAAATATTCACTTTAAAATGGTCTGAGGGTGACGACATCCTGCCTTCACTGATTACATTTTTTTTTTAATACAAATGATAAAACATTTTCATCATCTTCAAACCATCAACTTGTCTCTTCCTCTTATTTTCCATCTTCCTCTGTTCTTACAGGCGTGCCAGTATTTCACTGTTGGGGCACTGAGCAAGTTTTGAATTCACGGTCTGTCTCCAAGGCACTTTAATGGTATAAGCTAAGGAAGCAGGGCTTGTGTCACGTTAATTTCCTCGACCCACATTTTCCCAGACGGTCGGTAAGCGAATCTTCTGCTTGCTGGCCTACGTCTCGGACAGTCAATCTACTGCCCCCTGGTTAATGCTAATAGAAAGCAAATAGCATAATATATATTCCACAGCCGTGTTAGTGAAACAACAAAGCTTCTGGTTCCCTCAGCTAACGTTGGTTGGAGAGACAATGACTCACACTGTCTTTTAAATTGATGGGTGCCCATGACTGATACATGTATCTAACATAAGTCAGCATGTATTTTATTATGGTTGATGATTCAGTTGCACTGAATGAACAAAGAGGGCCTATGTTGGTCTGTACATTAATTCATTTGAACATTCAGATGCACACTGAGAATAGTGAATAATGTACTGGAGGCCCCTTCATGCTGAATTATCTCGTTCTTTACTTTTAGCAAGAGAAGCATAATATGCGCATATCATGCTCGTGGTCACCCTATGCAGTACTGATGCGAGTGAACAGAGGGCGGGAATAATATCAGGAATAACACCAGGAAAAGGAGCCTATTCCTAATGACAGGCAAGGACAGGTTGATGACAAAGTGGACTCACCAGGCACTGCCAGTTGCCATGTTTGCCATTGTTCCTCTCTGCCTCATGGCTGGCTGCCTCATTACCCAAAAGGTTCATTAAGACCTGTTTAACTGCAAAAAATTGATGCCTTTTTGGTGTCCCACATTTTAATATGTGACACTAATGGGCAAGCAGATCCACTTGGACCAAAAGACAGGCAGTAATTGTAATGCGGGTCCGGGCTGTGACGGTGCATAGTAATGGTTGTTTACTGCCGCTCTTCCCTCCTGCTAAATGCACGAGGTCTTGCCTCTTCTAGAAAATCTGAGGTGCACTTCAGGTTAGAGTGCATTCACCTGTGGCACGCCTACCCAAAGCTTTTGGGATACACATACATGTAATCGTGTATATCAGTGCGCACATATTGTACATTCACACGCTCACACTAAGATCTAGCCAAGCATGCGCACTCAGAGTGGCATAAATATCACATCAACGGCTTTTAACCGGAAAGACACTTCTTGATATGGACCTCAACAAGACATATTTGCGTTCCATTAGACTTAACAACCAAAGTGGTATTTATATGGCACTCAGTTTGCACTATTTAGAACCAATCTAGCCCTACAGTTCAAGATTAATTTACATAATACAAGAGGAAAAAATAACAGAGCCCAAGATGGCCAAACTACTTTATAAAAAATTATAAACCAATATTGCAAACAGCTGTTTCACATGGTTACAACCTGAATGTAACACAGACTGTAATCTATTAGTTAAAAATGTACGTTTCAGTACAGATATACAAGTATATTAATACATTAATTAGCCCAATATTTGTTCTCGACTTTAAACCATCCCACCCCACCTTTTAATGCAAGCATCACATGGAGGCCTGTGTGCACCCTTCTCTTCCGTGCACCGACCCTTGCTCCTATCTTCCAGTGGGTTGAGCATGACTGTTGAACCAGTGTTAAGTGGAAGCTTTTTATTTCTTTGACACATGAAGTTAAGCTCTGCTCCCCGATTAAACTAGGCTTTGAACCAGAAAACTAAGACTGTCGACATTTTGTGTCTCAAGACAAACACACAGACCCAGACATGACGAGAGCAGGACTATCAAGAAATAAATAAAAAAGCGGGTCTCTTAGCACAGACCATGTACTTCTTATAGCCTGCTGGACAAAGTGATGATTCCAGCTGTGACTCCTTGCAGTGCCTTGAAATAGAAAACGGAGGCTTTAGTGTCAGTTTGGTAAAGGCTATGTTGAAGCTAACCTCAGGCTGGAAATGTTGCATAAGCGAAAGGACCAGTATATTAAAACCGTTTTACCTCACTTACATTGACTTGATTTAACCTTTAATTGAATCCAAAAAGCTTATTCTCTTAAAACAAGCTTTATTTTGCCCAAAGGAGATCTACTCTCTTATCTCTGACAGTTTGAATCATAATCACACACACACAACTAGCTGCTATTTATTTGTTTGTGCCTGTCCAGGGGTTACCCTGCCCCCCGGAGTGCAATGGTTCTAATAAACCATGAATCAGGCTTTATGAAGTCAGTACCCATCAAGCCATGACACATGCTACCAAACTACGATCTTTGTGGATCTACTTGGGCCATGATTACAAATATTACAGTACATTGTGTGCAAACGGAAAATGTTTATACAAAATCAATCTTCATTCTACCATTATTAAAAGGAATGGTCTTTTACATTAAGACTCAATCATTACATTGTGATACTCAAAAGTGGAGTAATCGAGCCAATAACCTGTGTTTACATTGTTGCTGAAATCAAACTGAGCTCAGGGAGTATTAGCAGACTCAAGATAATTCATTATCATGAAATTTAAATCATTATTTGGGTTATCTAAGCAGCACTCTGTGATATCTATTTTCTAATGGGGAATTTACATTTCTAATTATTATGATATTCAATAATATTTTTTTATGTGAGTAAACATTTCATTTGCTGGTGCTGCTTTGGCACTCCGCAAAAAGCCATCTAACAGACCAGTATTCTTTTCGGGGGGGGGGGGGGGGGGCAGGTTAAAAAAGCGGCAAAAACA
>JAVQJF010122849.1:0-35415 GCA_036023855.1 Gadopsis marmoratus | reverse complement strand
ATCATTGGGTGAAAGGCAGGGAAACACCCTGGACTGGACACCAGTCAATCGCAGGGCAGACAAACAGACATTTAGGGTGCACATTCACACCACATTCATTCACCGATGGGGACACAGTTAATAAGTAATAAGTAATAAATACAGCAGACATATATACGTTCTGTTTATGTCTCAGTGCTGAAAACCACTCTAGAGCTTTATTTGCAAAATGTACAGAGATATTTTGCCTGCAAAAAGCAGACAAAACATTTGTCATGGAAAATGAAAAGGCAAAGTTAGTGCAAGTCACCAAGACCGATTCCTCCTATTACACACCGACTATGACACATGTATCAAATCACATACAAAGCCATGGCTCCCAAACTGCATTTGATTTTGATACTGAGCCTTAGCAGACACTGTGTGTTTCACTGTGTTAAGACACGCAAATCCTAATTTCAACATCTTGTATGTTCCACAACCATCAGGATTTTTGCATCATTCAACGTATTGCAGACAAGGAAATTATCCACTGATATCAGGAACTTTGTGATGTTAGCTGAGTTCTTGATCTGCTCTTTTCTACTTATCCTGGAAACTGGCCTTTCTCTTTTCCACAAATGCTGTCATGCCTTCTTTACGATCATCCTGCAGAGAAAACACAGACACACATATCATGATCGGACTGTCAAAATCAGAGTCATCCCTAAGTCACTCCTCCTCACTCGCGCTCTGTTGGGCTCTTCTACTCACCGTAGCAAAGGTAGCGTGGAATAAGCGCTTTTCCAAACGATTACCCTCCGCCAAAGTCAGTTCATATGCTGCAATCACACAGAGCAACAAGTCAGACAGAATTGAAACTTACTTCAATTTGAGTAGGTTTTAGGATATTCAGCTTTTTAAAATTAGTAGAAACAAACTTTACACACCTGCGTTAACAGCCTCTTTAGCCATAGCAGAGACCAGTTTGGAGTTGGAAGCAATTTTCTCCCCACATTTTACGGCTTCAGACACCAACTGATCCACAGGATAAATTTGACTCACCAAACCTGGGAAACACAAAAAGCTACTGAATCAAGAATAATAACTATATGAAGACCTGTCAGTTTATTAGGTACACTGGTACAGTCTCAGTGCATGTCCCATCTTTAGTCAAGTGCATGTCTGTGTTGTTAAAACTTTAGCATCTCTGTTACCCAGTGGTGGAAGAAGTACTCGCATCCTTTTCTTAAGTAAAAGTACCAATACAACAATCTAGAAATACTCAATTTACAAGTAAAATGCCTTCGTTTAAAATACTAAGAGTACAGAATGTATTATCAGCTTATATCAAAAGTTAAAATACTCATTCAGAGAAATGTTTCCTGTGACTGACATATTATTGTACATTATATTGTTAAATTGTGAATGAAGTAACAGCATGTAAGGAACGTTTTACTGTTGTAGGTGGAGCTAAGTTAAATCTGAGGGTCATAAGATGATTAATCTAGTAGCGAAGGAGAAACAACTAAGTTCTGCTTCAGGAATGTATATTAATTTTTTTCTTTTTCCTCTCACCTTTGCTTTTTTTGTTAAATATCAGATCATTTTACCTTTTTGGACCTGAAATTAGTGACTTAAATGTGACCATTTGAGAAGTTTAGAGGGGAAATGTCTCACTGGTGGAACTGCTAACAACTCAGACATCTGAAATCTGACCCCTAAGCAGACAGAGCTTTGTTGTATGATGTCACAGGCAAAGCAAATCTTTATCAATGTTTTGGTTCTTATAAGCTCATCATATATTTTTTTATGTAAATTCTTAATCTGCAAATTAACTAGTAATTGCACCTGACAAATAAACGTAGTGGAGTAAACACCAAAATACTTCCCTCTCAACAGGATTTGCAGTAAAAGGTACCATAAAATGGAAATACTCATTTTCTAACACTGCTGTTACCCGATTGCTTGGCGTCTTGTGCATTAATTTTGTCCCCTGTGAGTACCATCTCCATAGCCAGGGATTTGCCCACCGCACGGGTCAGCCGTTGGGTGCCACCGGCCCCTGCAGGAAGACAGATGTCATGACCAGCTGCTCCAACAGCAGCAATCGGGTAACCTTAGTATAAGGAAGTCTGCACAGGAAGGAAAGTAGATAGAAATGAGTCTGTACCGGGAATGGTCCCCAGCAGGATCTCTGGTTGGCCAAACTGCGCCTTCTCGCCGGCATAGATGATGTCACACATCATCGCCAGCTCACAGCCACCACCCAACTGAAACAGCAGATCGTACAGTATGAAACACAGAAACAGCACAAAAAAGTGACGGAGATTTCCACTAAAGGTCACTGTGCAGTGATTATTCTCACTCTTCATTGTTTCATACTACATTTACAATTTGAACTGATCAAAAACTAGATATACAGTGTTAAATGCTATACTATACTGTGGCCAGAGGAGGTATGTAGACATCCCTGTAATATGGCCAAAACATAAATGGAAGGTGGTAAAAATCATAGCTTATAAATGGAAGGTGGTAAAAATCATAGCTTAACATTAAATTCAGACATGATGCTTTAAATTATGTTAAAGTACAACTGGAGTCTCAAACTTGAAATGAGACACTCGGCTGACTTAGTTTAAGGATTAAGCCGATGGAGGGAAAAGGAAGAATAGCAAAGAGTGAGACAAAACAGGGAGGACAACCTGATCCTTGGAGTGGAAATACTACACAGTGGAAAAGTTAATTTATTATCATTACTTTCTATTATTGATTTGTATATCTACTCTTTTGCTTAATTATTCTCATTTTAAGCTTGAGTTGAGCTCTGTCCACCTTTTTTTTTTACTCATTTCCATATTTATGTTATTGCTTAGGAACATTTTTATTGTCATTTTAATGTTTTGCTTTTCTTTTACCTGTTGGAAATCCCACTACCTCCCCTCAATTAAAAAAGTAAATGATTTAAGAAAAAAAGACACACACAGCAAATCCATTGACAGCTGCAATCACAGGCTTCTTCACTGTGGACACTCTGTTCCAGTGAGCCAGGAAGTTTCCACCGTAACACTCCTGGAAGGTTCGATTCTGCATCTCCTTAATGTCCGCCCCCGCTGAAAAACACACAGACGTCGAGCTCACTGCTGATACATCATTGTATTTTACTTTCTTTGATCCAGGAAAAATACAAAAAGCATGCAGAGAAAACACACTCGGCTCCCTCACCAGCAAAGGCTCTGTCACTGCCAGTGATGACGATAGCTCCGACGTCTGTGTCATCTTCAAAGGCATCCAGGGCCTTCCCCACCTCCTTCATCAGCCCGTCGCACAAAGCATTGAGAGCCTTGGGTCGGTTCAACTGGATGAAACCCACATTACTCTTCTCACCCCGCTTTTCCACCAAAATATACTCATACTGACCACCTGTACGAAGAGATGACCAACACTAATGACACTCTTGTGCGTTCAGTATCAAAGGTTACTGTCCAGGTTAGATTTAAGATGTTTTAGACCTTTTTAATACCACACAGAACACAATTTAATACCCGTTTCATTGTCATATCCACCAAAGTGTTAAAGTATGATGGATAAAGTGGCCTAGAATTATTTATTATAAAATAATAAAAACAGAATTGACTTATTTTGGACAGTTTACATGTCGAACCACAAACTGGAAATCAAAGCATTAATACTTAACTTATGTATGTTTTTGGAGCCGGTTCCTTGAGCAACCAACCTTGTCACTAATAGTTTTTGACAATTCAACAGAGTTTCATTTCAGTGAATTAATAAAGGAATTAAGTTGTCATTGTGTCAAACTTAAAAATAACAACCACATAATATATTTTGATCATCTGTGCACTAGGATATTTCAGGGTTTCTGTAAAAAGAAATGTAGGGCAGGTCATCACATATCTGCCCACATCTCTATAACATCAATCTGTTTTTTACACTCTGTTTTATAATGACATTTTTTCTTTAGCCATCAAATTATGATTGTTGAGCTTAGGTGATATGATGAGAGCGTTTCTTATTTATTTTGTGGTGATGTAACTTCATTTCAGGATGTTATTGTTTAGTTTTATTTTGTATGTCTTGTGTCTAGTCTTTTTATTGGAACCATGTTGGAGTACAAGTGTTTTTCACTTGGATTCTTTTATGCCTGCAATCCATCAATAGACGATATAATATCAAACACGTTCAAGTTCAAAAACAATATTTGGGCTGTACAATTTTGTAGAAATAACGCCTGTAAACGTAATTTTAGGGTGGAATAGCCCTTTCAAACGCTACACAGACGAAGCTAAATGCGTCGCACGTTCAATGACGCAGGTTTCTTGACATTGTAGCAATGCTAGTTCATGTAGCCCGGACTGCTTTTTGAACACACACCTGAGCTGTAGAGGCGGGCGGCAGCAGACAGGACAGCCGGCGCGGCTCTGGACGGCTTGAGGAGCAAAGCAGCACTTCTGCAGAGGGAAGCCATGACAGCGACGACGGCAGCTTGTAATTGAACGTCTTAGCAGCTCTTTCCTCCTGCGTCGTCGTCTTCTTCTTCTCCGTTGGCGTGTTTCATGAGAGCCTGTTTAACAAACTCGCGTTACCGCCACCTGGTGTCTCCATGGTGTAATTACTGTATTTAAAGCTTATTCATCAGCTATTCATCAATTCTCTAAATTTAATTTAATTACATTTGCTAACAATCATCAGATATGATTTATTGTACCACCTTTATTTAGGCTACTATCCAGTATTATTCAAATTTGAACATTTGTCTAATAAACATCCTTGTAAAAGTGATGACTTATATGTATTTTTTATCTTATTATAGGATTATCTCAAAAACGTTGTGTTACAATATCTGATAAAGTGTTCAATATAATGTGAAAATGTATCTCATATATGATTTTTAGGTTTAAGATAAACAGATATACATATAGAATTATATTAGGTTATTGATTATCACCAACAGCCTCCTTTTCAGTTTCAGGGAGAAATCAAACATAACAACCGTACCAACATTTTATCATCATCAAGTTAACTTGATTACCCATTAGGGCTGGGTGATAAAACAATAACGATAACTATCGCAATATCATTTTCCTCAATATAAATTGAACAAATGTTCAGTGTTTGACATAATTAAACCACCCATACAGTAGAGAAGAGTAGCGCTAGTTGCCATTTGCCATTAAACAAGAAGAAGGAGAAGAATAAGAGCCAATCATGTTGCAGGGTTAAAAGAGCCAAACAAAAGCCAAGATTAAAGAAGCCAATCAGAAGCCAGGAATACAAGAGTCAATTACGTCACAGGAATAAAAGTGCCAATCACGTCAGAATTGATAGCCAATTAGAATCCATAATTAAAAGAGCCAATCAGGTTGCATTAATAAAAGAGTCAACCAATAAATCAGTGCCCATGACCAGCTCGAAGCCGGACAAAGCCATAGTTGACAGGAAAGCTTCGACGAGAGGGCAGGCATGTAGATATTAAGTCTATTGTCTGTTCTGCTCTTTGGAGCGGAAGGTGGTGACAATGCACCTGAATGCCAACCGGCGTAAAAGTAGAAGAAGTAGCCGTCATTGACAGGAAAGATCACTCAATTTCAAGTTTGGAGACATTTTGCCTATTCACAATCCAACAATAAACAGAGCAAACCGTGCCAAGACATGTGCCAGCTAAGAAGGGCAACACCACAAACCTGTTTCACCATTTGAAACAATATCACCCATTAGAAAAGGCAGAAAGTAAGAAATTACAGTACCTCAGATTTGTGAAATGTTCTGCCGTTTGGCAAATGTTTGTCATATTCTGACAATGAAGAATAGTTTAAAACCACCATTAACCACCTGGTTTCTTCAACTTTTTTTTTTACTTGAAAGAACTTGACAGACATAATGACTTGACATTTATCGTGATAAGTATCAATATCACCCAGCCCTATTATCCATACCTAAAGGAGACGGAAATACATCAGTCAGTAGCTTACATTTAAAAAACCTGTATCAAATGCACTTAATGCAAAATCAGAATATAAGAAACGTTTGACAAGACTCATCCCAGTATGACGGTATCACAGCAGCCTATTTGATTTCTGACTTTCTTGTTAGTTTAAACTGGGAGACCTGAGCAGATAGAGGGACGTAGATATTGAGTCTATTGTCCGTTCCACTCTGGTGGCGGTAATGCACCAAATGGATGTCAACCGCACGTAAAACTGGCCGAAAAAGAAGAAGTAGAAGAAGAAGATGATGCTCCTCTAAGTGACTCCTCAGGTGTGAACGCGCTGCGCGTTCTCGCGATCATCTGAGTGAACGAGCCTACATCGTCCTCGACAATCCCCTTTCATCTTTCCTCCGACTGTCAAACATAAGAAAGGATAAAACACACGGAAAGAAGGTAAGCAGCAACCATTAGGACACACTGGTTGGGGGGGGGTGGGGGGGTAATACAGAGAAATACAGAGCATTTCCTTTTAAATTGCGGTGCGATTCCTTCAGGCTACAGTACCGTGCAGGATCATTTATGAGAATACAGTGAGATGAACACCATGCATTTGCACTGTACATGCATTTGTAAAACGTTTTATTGATAACATAACGTACTACAATGAAAATATTTGTATATTTCTACTTAATGGGCCGTTTACCTGCTAAATCTGTATAATGTATTTTTAAATGATGGCCTATTACTGCTGACAAACATGCCATATTTTGCCTTCAATGAAATGAAGGCAAAAGATGTCTATGGATGATTATGAAAAATCATCCATAGACAGACTATTATTTCATATGAATGCTGAGAGCCAACAGCAATTTTCTCTGGTGAGCATATTTATTTTTACACTGACCTACTTTAACGGAGAGAGCTAATCTGTAGCACAGAAATGTGTCTTTATGAAGACAACGCTGAACACTACAATGACATCTCACATTTGATGCTCAGTAGTATAATCTGTGCTGGTTAGAGGATATCATGTCACCAGTGTAGGGTGATATTCTGAATGTTATACAGAATGGATGAGTGAACAAAAGTATTGGCTACAGCTGTGCTGAATGTCCTGCCACCTAAAATCACATGATAGTCCTTTGTTTTATAAATACATCCTCGAGTTAGATGGATAGATTCTCCATTTCACGCATTAAAAGGTGCAGCGTGACCACATGTAGGCCTAAATGTGCTTCTCCATTATGTCATAGATGTCAGGAATGAACCAGGTGCTTGCAACATGCTGGACTTGCCTCCTGCTCGCTGCTTTCTTGTGTGAGCCCGTGCTGTCCAAGGGCGGTCGTGGAGGGTCCCGGGGCTCCTCTCGAGGCTCCACCTCCCGCAGCTCCACAGCAGGGAGTTACCGGGCAGGAGGCGCCTATGGGGGGACCCGCTCTCGCTTCAGGGTGTCGGGGCGGGGGTCCCCGGTGAGGGTGGCAAGTGCAGCAGCAGCAGGGGCGGCAGTGGCGTTAACAGCAGATAAATGGTACGCCTCTGCCTACCGCCGCAGCAAAGACAACAGCTGGGATGAAGAGCTGGATTACTTCAACAGGACCAATTACTTTGACGCACAAATGTCAGGCTCAACTCAGAATGGATCTTCTCTCTCTCAACTGGTTTCTATCATTATTGCAACATTTTCCCCCAAATATGGACTCTTACTGGACAGTATACTGTAAGTGTTCAGGTTATTCTTTAGGAGAGATTCCTGATTCAGCCTGAACCTCTGCTCTGATCGGACTATAATGTGCAGAACTGGCTGGAACCTGCTCCGGGAAGACCAGTTAGCGGTGCAACATAGTGATGGAAGGAAGGACAACACAATCACAAAAATATATCACTGTATTTTTACACATATAATCATCTATACCAACAGACAAATACATTACTAGCTCAGTATTCAATGTCATATTTCACCTCTCAGCGTCTTTGTCTGTGTGACAAACTGGGGCCAAGCTCAAGAATACGTTTCCTTTCTTAAATCTTGATACCTAATCGAAGGAAATGTTATATCAGAAAAATGTCAATAGCCTTGGTTGTATCTTAAAAATCTTTATATTAATAATGTGCACAAAAAATGCAAAGACAACGACCAGTATCACTGCTCAGTACAACTGAGGTCAATTATTTGTATGCATTAGCAGACTCGGATCTAAATACTGTATAAAGCATGGACTTGCTGGAGTTTATGTAGATCACTGAAGTGCAGGTACAAGTCATTACTTAAAGAGTAAAAGCACCACGTCACCAGCATTATTCTGCCCCGAGAAATGAAAACTGCCACGTGTTAGTTTTTGCTTTTAGAAAGGAAAATATGTCAATTTCAAGACTGGATTTAAAGATCTTGCTCTGTGATCTGAATGATTTACCGTGGTGCAACCATAAAGATGATTCTCTACAATAAAACCGGGCGTGAGAGTATTGTGTACTGGCAAAGCTAAACTGCATTTTCCACAAACCACTCGAATCTCTGTGCAATTCACACCCTTTTTATAACACCTGAAATCCTGCTCATTCAGTTCACAGACCTGTGTACGAACCATGTTGTGGCTGGGAGGGACACTTGAAAACAAACTGCTGCTCTCACTGTTATTCATGTCTCTGAAGGTTTTCATGGTCTGTCCATCATGCCAAAAGAGCTTTTTACCTGCAGTAGACACTCAGGAGCAACAGACTGTTCCATATACAGCTCTGGAAAAAATTAAGAGACCACTCCAATTTTTCCAAAGTTCATTTTACTCAAACACATACCTATAACTAGTAAAACCAGAGAACTGATCATTTTGCAGTGGTCTCTTAATTTTTTCCAAAGCTGTACATAAGTGCACTCTATTATATGCTACACTTATGTGCATATTATAATGAAAGAGTTTGTTACAACTGTCTTTATGCTAATAAATATCCTGTTTACACCATCTCAGATTTCTGCCTCATGTATTCTAAAAGCAAAGCTGAGAAAACAATGTTGTACCCAAATCAGGTCAAATTCTTTTATTTACAAAGGATACAGTGCTCTGCTGACTTTTTACATCATCCATGAACAAAACATGTCCCCAAAATGTCAAAGGCACCAGGACAGAGATGGACTATATTCCCTTGATGACGCCTTTGTGGTTAAATATAAATCCTTCCAGGTTGAGGGCAAACTGGCAGAACCCAGAAACTGTCTCTGGCTATCTTCACTAAAATGGTTCAAGTCAGTCCAGCATCACCCGTCCCAGGTCTCCTTTCCTGAAGGCTCGTATGAAATCGTAAGCTGCTGCTGAGTAGTTTGGGATAGTGACGGTAATGTTCCCTGAGGGAGACGAGGAACAAACATTTTCATCTTGGGATGTTTAGGCTGTTGATATATGATGGTGACACCATCAAACTGAAGTGAGAGTGCACATATTCCTAACTGATTTTCAAACTAATCATTTTGTGGGTTTCACTCTGCATGAGGCTTCAAAATGGAAAACACATTTCTTCAGTATTCAGTATGATTCAGTATTTTGCAGTAGTGCTGTTAAACTGCTTGACAGGTCGTTTTCGACCTACCGTTTTAGAATTTCAATTTCTAGGTTTAAAAAGCCAAATTAAATAATAAATGTGTCTTCCCCGACAAAAACTTACAAATACAGTCCAACGAATCTGCCCCTTTTCCTCTCCAGATATTCAATAGACTCCACACAAAGTAATAATTCAGTAAACCAAATGTCATATCAGTTCATTTCAACTGGGCTGAAATTTTTATTCTATTAAGTTATTATAATAAATAATGAGCTTTAGAGGTGCTGGTACTTTGGACAGAGCCAGGTTAGCCACTTCCCCGTTATTTATGCTAAGCTAAGCTAGCTTCAAATGTACTGTACATGAAAGTGGTATCGTTCTTCTCATCTAACTCTTGGCAAGAAAGCAAATAAGCTTATTTGCCAAAATGTTTAAATATTCCTTTACATCAATAAAACTGCTATATGGTCAATAATACTGAATGTAGCAGGAGTATCTGTGGAATTAGCACTTTCTTACCCACTCCAGTAATCGCTTTGACCCGTTGCGTCTTTCCAAGTTTTACAGCAATGCGTTTGAGGACATGCTGGATGTCATCGCTAGGCTCTTGGAGGTCGTATTTCTCCACATAACTGCGCAGACACACAGTAAACAATCGCAGTAACATGGAGCAAAAGGAATACACTGGTCATATGAAAGTTCACTTAATCATAACTTCAGGATAAAACTCGCACCTGAACCTCTCTAGCCTGTTCAGAGAATAGAGTAAGTAGTCAGCAATAATGTCTTCACCCACTAAATGGTCCAGAATAGTTCCTGGAGAAGGAAAGAAAAAATATTTGCTGAGCACATTGGGGAAAAACTCTTATACTGACAATGTGATTTGTGCAATTCCTCTGAATACAGTACAACAAAGTTCCCACATGATGTTTCCTGAATGATAGTAATTGTTACATTGGGAAAAAAAATATTCCTGCTCTTCTCACCACATAAAGCCAGCTTCATGCCGGTTTCAACACTCTCGATCTTAGGGGGTAAGACTCCCGGTGTGTCCAACAGGTGCATTATGGGTCGTTCACACACCTAAGGACAACAACAGCTGCAAAAACTGTACACACAAGTAAAAAAAAAGTACACACACATACACAGAGACAAAAATGTCCCCTACACGCACCTGAATTTTAGTCAGGACGGCTTTAGTTATACCTGGCTCCCCACCTACTCGAGATGCACGACCTGGAATCAGTGTGTAAATAATTAATAGTTACTACTGAGGAGGTGAAGCATTGTACTGAATCAATGTCCAACAACTATCAACTACTTTATTATACATACCTTTTTTCAAGTTTGTTCTTCTTAATGAATTAATAAGAGACGACTTCCCCACATTGGGCACTCCAATCACCATCAGGCAATAATTTGTATTCTGAAAGAGTCACATGACAAGGTTAGAGCCGATATATTGGATTTTACCCTCCATTAGCTTAAAAATCCGAATAGTGAGAAAAGTACAAAAGTGCAAATAAAAGATTCTGGCTCCACTAAGACAATAAAAATGAAGCTTTAGAGTCACAATTGAACATTTACTAAAACACGATTACATTGCCTGGAGTAAGCCTACCTCATCTCTGTTAAAGCGTGGTTTGCTCTCAATAATTTCCACCACCATTGGCACCAGCTGCAGAAAAACAAAAAAGGAATAATTTACACATGAATGCTCATGTTTTATTTCACAACAGAGGACAAGCTTCTATAAATGTAAAATGTTTAGTACAGATTGAAGATGACGTTTACCTTTTTGATGTTGTCATCTCTTTGCTTTAAACAGTCTGTGAAAAGGACATGCCTCACCCCATTATTTTCCAGCTTCTTCAGGATTCTCTGCCAGATGAATGTAAAGGCATCATTTTGCGCTTAGTTATTTTAAAATGCTGATGACGTGCGACTCTGCTAAAATAGCAGCAAGAGTCCTGACCTGCGTGTTGGACAGATCGGCGAGGTCCATCTTGTTGAGAATTAGCAGATGTGGTTTGACATGTAGAGTCTCCTGAAACGCAGGGTTTCTTCCAGAGAAGGGGATGTGCTTAATGTTAAAGAATAAAATCTAACAGTTCTCATTTCACCTCTGCAGTAAACGGCAGCACAGTCTGATTAACCTTCACTAACTTCTTATATGCAACACTACCAGGCAACATCATCTCTAAGATCAGACCACCGTTTTACCACTTCGACTGCTGTAACACCCAGTTCACTGGCGTTAGTGAAAGATTGTTGTCCTGTCTGCAGCTGGCTCAAAATTATTTTTTTAAACAGAAGTGAAGAAAAAAATATATTATTCCCCAATCCCTGCTTTTAGAATGTATTTAAAAGTTTTATTGACAGCCCCTAAGATTAATCTACATGCTCTCCTTGTGGTTGTACGAAAGTCAAGATTTCATCCCAAAGGTGAAAGCTCCTCTGCTGTCAGGGCTGCTTAATGATTCCTCTCCTGGTGTTGTGATTCTCTCAAATGTATTATTTGTGGATAGTTATTCTACCTGACTGGTTTATTTAGTGTGTTTTGTAAAGACATTTGCAACCATGTTGTGCAAAATGAGATATTATTATTAAACAGTGGGCATCTTCTGGCACAACCAGAAGACATATTCACACTATATTACTGCTATGATGACATAACCTGAATTAAATAACATGTTACGTGCAGTGATAAAAAGGATATTCTGGCATCATGGATTTCAATGACACAGTCCACTCTCTTGAGGCTGGCTCTCATCTGCCTGAGTCCTGCAAACAATATTATTATTTTTATTATTATTATTATTATTACAGCGATTATGTGACCAGTAAGTTATATTAGACACAAGACTCTTTACACAAGAGACAAACATTCATATTACAAATACATACATTTGACACATTCCGGAGATAACGTTAAACACAGCCGTCACCTTTAGCCATGTGTCCGGGGAACCAATGAGCCACCTCACGTGCACCGAAGTCGAAAACGGTTCTGAACGCGCCGCCATGACGGAGGGCCTGGTACACTTTCATGGCTACTGTTCGTCTAAATGTGACGCCTGGCTTCCATTTGTGCTCACAAAATACGACTAGCTACACAATCTTGCTACACGGACTGTACTGGATAGTTGATTATGTGCTACGCTATTTACTTGCCGACTGGAAACGAAGGTCCCAAGAACTTTGTTCCACTGTAGGACCTGCTCTTCTTCTTCTTTTTCTTCTCCTCGCCTTTCCCACGCCAATGGTTGCATTACTGCCCTCCTCCGGACAACAAACGAATGACTTGAAACGCTATGTCTTGGGCCTTTATCGCTGTTTTATTGGCCAAAGAACGATTTAAAAGAAAGACTAAAATAGATCCAGATCTGACAAAAATGAGAAACTATTATCAAATACATTTCTTGTCTCCTTTTACCATTTAATGGTTGCGCCCACCGTGCTGGTATGATGCCCAGATAATCAGAATTAGAATCAGCTTTATTGGCCAGGTATGTGTACAAGTACAAGGACTTTGTTTGTTTTTTCATTGCTCTCAATGTACATACACATGAAAAGACATACACACAGCTGAAAACAAGGACAACAAGCTCCCATGTGCAACTATATAAATATATTTAATTTCGATTCAGTTTTATTTATATAGCGCCATATCATAACAAAGTTATCTCAGGGCACTTTTCCATATAAAGCAGGTCTAGATTGAGAGAGAGAGAGTGAGAGCAGGAGGAAAGAGAACATGGTACAGCACAGTACAGTTCCATATAGAGATTCGTGTTCTGCTTGGTGGCTGATGCATAACCAGACAGTGATGGATGTCCAGAGAACAGACTGGATTACAGCAGTGTAGAACTGGACAAGCAGCTCCTGAGGCAGGTTGAACATCCTCTGCTGGACCTTCTTGATGATGGAGCCAATGACGGACACTTTAAAAATTAAGTGCAGTCAAAGCAGGAGTACCTCTTAGTTAGCCCTTAAAAACTAAAATCTAATTATATCTACACTCATCATACTTTACAAGATGTTTTGCTAGTGGAAATTCATTGACTAATTGACTTAAAAAAACTGTTGAAATAATTTATTTACCAATTCAAAATGTATTAATAATACCTGATAGTTAATTACAGCCAGTTACAATCAGTACATGAACAATTAGATAAGCAAAGAGGAAAGTTGAAAAACTGTAGCGAATTCAACCATTCTTAAATAAGACAATTATTTTTCATTCTTATAACTGTTATTAGCTGATTTGTAAACAGGATTAATACAAGTGAAATTTCATGTTAATTCCTTAATTTTTCTTTACTAAAAATATACAAAGAGGCCTTTCATCTGTAAATAATTAAAGCTGTATCCTTATCCCCTGTATATATATATAATTATTATATATCAATATCATCGCACAATCCTCCAAATCACAGTTTGAAGAAGCTGCATATTTTAGCTATAAATCTCTCTTCTTTATTTTAAAATCAAAGCAGCATTGTTCTTTTAAAGCTTTGACATGGGCTCAGATGGCCTGACGGAGGAGTAGTGAGAGATGAGTCGATCAGCTTCTCTCCACCCAGTGAGGGCAGCTCCATGGACAGTGGAGTAGTAGCAGGGATGAGTAGCCTCTCCAGCAAACAACACCTGCAGGGGCTGAAACAGTGCAAACAGTTAGAACAAATATTGTTAAACGCGTGACTTAGTCTGTATGCACATTTGTGTTTGAGTTTAAACACGTAGGTACTTGTGACTGTGATCCCTTTGCAGGCAGGGGCTCCATCATGTTCTCCAGGTCCTGCGCTGAACAGCCTACTGCTGGGAAACTGTAAGATCCGCATGTCCAGGGGTCATGAAACCACTGGGAGCGCATGATTCTCCTCGGAGTGATGGTAGGGTTTCCTAAACACACGCAGTTAGATCATCAACATAATCAAGACCCAGAAACATTTTAGAAAATATAAAATTCCTGCTGAGGAAGTAATGAGCTCTCTATGGAGGAGTACTGCCGCCAATGCTTGTGACTTATTTGGACTCACCTGTAAACCTGCGGACGAGTTGTGTGATGCCGTGTGTGACCTCCTGTTCAGACAGTGTCTCCATATATTCTGACTCACGCCCAGCAATCCAGCCACACAGAAAATGTCCATACCTGAAAGTTAAACCACAAACAGGATTGCATTCCTAATCAATTAATTATTATTTTCCATTAAAGACAACATAAACAAGCTAGGCAAGCCTCAGCATGTGTGTGCCTAATGTGGGTACAGACCTTTCAGCGGGTTTGAACACAGTGAAGCCAAACATCTTCTTCATCCAGGATCTCTGTACATCTGGCACCTGATCCACCATAGCATCCTGAATCATGACAAGCGACAAAACACACAGATCAACATTTCTGGGATTCTTGTTGGTGGAGAACAAAAGAAAATGGTTATTCTGTTGTGGTCGAGGAGAAATTTCCCCAAGCAAAGTGGCCCGTAAGACAACTTCTCCTGGTGTTTTCCCAGCTCCTGAAAGAAGTCGTCATTTTGTGGAAAGATAGCCCATATTCCAGCAAGACCTTTAATTAAGGAGGGTCTCTTCCCTGGAGTTTGACGGGATGAATAAGCATGCTATACCCACATGCTGCTTATATCAGCAAAAGGCCTTAAAATGCAGCAGAAAACTCTGAATATAATCTTTATGTTGAGCTTAAACAAGCCTTGGTGATTCCTCTTCCTTTGAATGCTTTAATAATCAAAATATTCTTTGCATAGGCCATATCTACATTTAAATCTAGGTGTATTACTGTATTTTTATTTAAGCTGTAATGGAATCTAGTGTCTTTGCATGTACTTTACAATAAATGTACACCGTTATTCACTGACTACATGTCTCACCTCATCTTCCCACACGAGTTGGATGGCCTCACAGTCAGAATCCCACCACGGTGAATCAAACTCCACAAATATTTTATTGTTTGTTCCGAAACCTAGTCTCTGGATGGTGTGCAGCTTGTGTAAAGGGAGAGGAGGATGGAACAGGGCTGAATGGTACTTCTTTAGGTACCCTGATGAAACAGAACAAACCAGGTTATTATCAGTAATGAATTGCCTGAATTTATGTTGCTAAAAATAAAAGCAAAAAGTCTGTGTCATGTCAAGTTTGACAGAAAAAAGTCACATGATTTCAACAATGAAGCAGAGTTCTCACTCTTGCTTCTGATCAGTGTCAGGCAGTACTGAATCATTCATTTATTGTGATAAAACATCGTACATTTTGTTGCTGCTTTTTGCATTTAAGTCTATAGATGAGGAATTTACCAAAATATAAAAATTGTTTAGGTGATATGCGGCACCACATTTTGGTACAACAGAGTTTCATAAAACAACACGTAAACTGAAGCTAATGCAAACTGTGTTTGTGAACGATTCTACCTAGAGGTACTGTGACAATAACATGATTGGCAGCGATCCTCTCCCCATCGTCACACTCAATCATCACAGGGTTTTCTCTCTTCTCTGTGTTGTTCCAGTGGACACAGCGCACGGGCTGATTGTAGGTCACTAAACCACTGGGGAGCTCCGACATCAGGTTTTTGATTAGACCTTCATAGCCACTGCAGAAGAAAGAAAATAACACGCACATGTGTGCTGAAACAATCAGTTAATTAACAGACTTACTAATGTACTTATGTTCTGTATTTATCAGGAAAAGCTACTAACACCTGCAGGGTGCAACGTAACACTGAGACTAGTTTCTTTACCTTTTTTTCATGTCACTGTAAAATAAATATTTGGGATATCCAATGGTTGCCAGTCTGACAAGCAACTGCAAGACACCACTTTTATGAAATTATTAATACGTAAATGTTGGAAATAATGATCTAATCAAATTGATTATTGAAATGATTGTTAGTTATATGTACTATATGTTTGCAGTGTTGGAGTACGCACCCTGGGAATGTGCAGTCCAGTCCAGGTAGAGTCTTGTATAGGCCAAAAGCCCCCAGGCCCACCTCATCCATGCTGTTACACCCATTAATAGAGCACTCCACCTTCAACATGCTATTGATCACACTCATTTGCAGGGATCTTGTGGATGCGTCAATGTCTTTCCACTTCTCTGCTGCTCGTTTTTGCATCTGCGCCACACAACAAGCGACAAAACTGACTCTTTATTCTTACAAGATGCAGTTTATCATCAAGAACATCTGAGACATTCCAGCTGATCTCAAATATTGGTAGTGAACAAACTTTAATTTTTTTTTTATTATTTCAATAACTGAAATAAACAAACAAAGAAATGTACCTCTGACCGTATGAAGTCTCCCACAGAGGCCCAGGGTTCTCCTCCTTGACACTGAAATTCTGAACTTTCAGTCAGCAGTTCAACAAACAACTCCATAGCAGGCTTGATGTCCTCTACAGTCAGCTTCCGACCTGCACACATAACCCATAGAATACTAATTAGACCAAACTATGGTCTAAAATAATACAAACTAAAATAGTGCATCATGCCATGATGTTTTACGTTACCACCCTTTCAGCACCCCATACATAGTTTTCTACTATTGCCAGTGGATGTAATAAATCACCATTGTGAATATTCACCTTAGTGTGTCAGAAAGGTTGATTCAACTCTGTCGTACACTTTCAAATTGTCTTCATATTACTTTGAATGATCTGAGATGTCAGCCTTAAAATAGGCAATGGTTTTTAAAACATCTGGCAACCTGAACTGCTGAAGATGTTGGTGACCCAGGGGGGATGTCCTCCAACATCCATGGCCTGGTTCTCTGGGGTGAGGGCCTCAGGAGCCAGGAGCCCATACTGACGGGCCAGACAAAACACTGGGTTCTCCTCGGACGGTCCATGGATCCAGTTTGCCCCAATCTCAACAATATTATCACCTACAGAAGAAAAATATTGTGCAGTTGCAGAAAGGTAAAGGATTATAATTCACCTTGGTTGTTATTTTTTGCTCTTTCACAGCAAGATTATTGCCAGTTGTTTAAGATGGGGTTATTAGAGTGGAATGACAGTTGCATCAGTCAGTCACATGATTTACAGAAAGAACGACCAATAAAAAACTGGGATGAGGCAACACTTGGATCTGAGTAAACAGAGTGAATAGCAGCCGTGAAATAAACACAAATGCTCCTGTACTAGTGCCCTCTGGGACTAATGGCAGTCACAGAACTGGGGTTACATAAGTAACTTAAAGATAGCTGCATACACATTTGTATACCCAGCTCTGGGCAGGTGAGACAATATTCTTTCTCGACTACTTTCGCCCTAACTTGAAATGAGTTTTGCAAGAAAAACCTTTCCCAAGAAAATGCAAACTCCTGACGTATTAGAGCTGTAACGCTTAGTTGATGCATCGGTTTGTCGGTCGTCAGAAAAGATGATTTGCTGATCGAATAATGTAAACTATTTGTATTGACAGTAACAGAGAAAGCATTTCAAATACAGCAACTGAGCATTTAAACCCAGCGCGTCAATCCGTTATGACATGAGTTGCAAATATGCAGCGCAGGAGTTAAAGAATAGCTTCTGTTTACTGCGCGCACACAGACTGGCTACATAACACTATAGTACATCTGGATTCTCCTGTCAGAGCTCTATGGACCAGAGGGAGTGTAAACACATATTGCAAGACAACGCAAAACGTCCTGAGAAGGAAATGGAGAAGTAATTAATCCCCCCCCGTGACCTTTGAGGCTGCGCAAGAAAACCTGCGCGATTTGCCAAAACCGATCTGAACACAGTCTGCGGTCACAGTGAGCCTAGTTGCTGTATAGTCTCTCACCCAGTCTGCCTGTTTTTATTCTTCCTCCGCTTCTTGCAGTCGCTTCAAGAATCTGCACGTGATGGAATCCAGCATTAACGAGCCTTTGCGCCGCTGCTATACCGGACATCCCGCATCCTATTATAACGACCTTTGCGTTCACACTCATGGTAACAGATGTCACTAACACTACAGTTAACTGCGCCAACAGCAGTCAGCGCTAAAGGACTCTGGTTAAACTGTCCTTTCCCTTTTCTGGTGCAAGAAAAAACAAAAAACAACTCTTCCGATTAAGAGTTTCAAAATAAAAGCCGTTGTTAGGAGGCTGCTGGGGATACGCGCATTTAAAATTGTACTCAAGTAAAAGTACACAAGTATTAGCATCAAAATATACCTAAAATACCAAAAGGATAAGTTTACAGATGGTTAGACACACAAATCCTGTTTTCAAACGTACCGTTTCGAATGATATAATATTTCATACACTGCCCTGAGTTTAAAAGCAGAATTATGAAGGAGATGGACTGAAATGAGGGAGAAACACTCATTCCCATTTCTTCAGTGGTGACATGGTCCCTCTATGGACTCGTCTGTAAATTATCTTCCGTGTTATACATGTAAATATCATCGGTCAGTCATGGCTGTATGGAGGGTTTATATGCTGGAACACTACTTGGTCCAAGACCTGCAGTGTGGTAATTTGATTAAGCACATTACATCAGTAATATGTAACCTGTAAGCAGGGATAAACAGAGACCTTCTTCAAACAGGGCCGTCAAGACAGGGTCTCAAGATTATGTATTAGAGCAGGGCCCACCTTATGGCCCTTATATGTCAGTTGATATTGTGTATGTTACATAACACATTTTCAGTTAGTATGCCATGCAGTAAGCCTGAAAATATCAAGGACCCCGAAGCATGCCAAAATGGTAGTTGTAAAAAGACACACCCTTGATAAGAAAAACACTTTTATTGTCCCCTATTTTCAACTTGACCCCTTGGCACTTTCTGCAATACAAACAAGAAATATGCTGCTTGCAGCAGCTGTCAGGTTCACTTACATAAATGGTTTCCTTACTTTAATATTTTGCATGGTTCTTGCTAAAACATGTTACTTTGAGAGAATGGAAATCTACATCCCATCCTTGTTTTAAGAAGTGGCTCAATGATATGCTGTCAGTTCTTACCTTGGAGGGGATTAGGTACTTCATATCCGACTCATACTGTAAATTAGTTAAGCAAAATAAGTCCCTTATCGATGGGCTTGGGTGCAACCAAGTACTACATGTTGCTTTATGTGCCCATGTGGCTTAATGTACCTCTCAAGACCTGTAAACAGACTTGATGTGTAAAATCTGTGGAGTTCCCCTTTAAAATCCCTTGGATGAGAAGAATCAACTTAATAAATGTAGGGAAGAAACAAAAACATGAAATATTTTTATGCATTCGACATGTTTTGCTCTTGGTTGCTACATGGCCTGACGGAGGAGTAGTGGGAGATGAGTCGATCAGCTTCTCTCCACCCAGTGAGGGCAGCTCCATGGACGGTGGAGTAGTAGCAGGGATGAGTTGCCTCTCCAGCAAACAACACCTGCAGGGGCTGAAACAGTGCAAACAGTTAGAACAAATAATGTTAAACGCGTGACTTAGTCTGTATGCACATTTGTGTTTGAGTTTAAACACGTAGGTACTTGTGACTGTGATCCCTTTGCAGGCAGGGGCTCCATCATGTTCTCCAGGTCCTGCACTGAACAGCCTACTGCTGGGTGAAAGTAAGATCCGCACGTCCAGGGGTCTTGAAACCACTGGGAGCGCAGGATTCTCTTTGGCATGATGGTCGGGTTTCCTAAACACACATAGTCATGCAGACAGGGACCATCCTCAAATGACCACAGCTCAGAAACCGCTCTAGAAATCCTAAAAATCTCAAGAAGTAAAGTTCTCACACTGAAAGAGTAGTTGTTTTATGGAATAGTACACATAGTAGTAAGCTAAGCAACAGCAAGGTAAGAATTTCATTATACAGTGCAGCTTGTTTGTTGCTATGGATCTTGAATCTGGATTCTAGTACATCACTTGCTCTTGGCTATTTCCCGTCTCACTTCAAAAAGCACAGCACCTTGTACAGCATCCACAGAAAAAGCTCAATCTGCCCCAACATGTTCTAAATATTGAAGTAGCAGAATAGCATTTCACCAGAACCAAGGAGAAATAATTTAGCCAACTCAGGCCGAACCTCGCAGTTGAAGTTTAGAATCAGGTTAACAATGTTATGGATCAACTGTCAAATCAGTAAACTGATAAACACTACATTAGAACTTTCATCTCCATATGTGTGACATCCTCTAACACATCAAGATTAAAGCAATATTATACAGTAACCAACTCCTTTTTAATCAGGGGCCCTTCATTTTCCACAAGACAAGGCACTAAATGTTTTAAGAAATACTTGTGGCCACTGCATATGCTGCTAAAGATCGAGAGACAGCGCTATCATTCTTACAATCAGTGAGTCAAACATGTACGGTTTGACCATAAGGTGGCACTACAGGAAAAGCTACAGTGTTTCCTAAATCAAAAATAAGTAAATAATTTACCCAGCATATATATATATATATACACATACACACGGGACATTTCACTTCAACAAAATGTTTTTTCTTATACCTCCTTTCTTTAATGTGATGCATTTCCTGTTGTTTATAGTGATTGTTTTCTCTTTGTGAAGCAGTTAAAGCGGTAAAGTTTTACTATCCATTTTCAACCAGTTCACAGGTACGTGAACAGGTGAGACTCACCTGTGAAAGTACGGATGAGCTCCGTGATGGAATGTTTGACCTCCTGCTCAGGAAGCGTCTCCATATACTCTGACTCATGCCCAGCGATCCAGCCACAGATAACATGGCTATACCTGAGAGTTGAATTATGGAGAGGACTCACGTGGTTGCATTGCTCTCTGAATCTACGAATTTCCTTAGAAACTTTATATAGCCTTTCATGTTGCTGACCTTTCAGACGTTTTGAGAACAGTGAACGTCGACATCTTCCTTATCCAGGATTTGCTTATATCTGACGCCTGGTCCAAAACGTCCTCCTGAAGACACAACGGGTGTAAAACAAACAATGAATGTGTGCGAGTATGTATTTTTAGCCAGGTTTTGTTCATCTGTGATACACTATTTATCAATAATTGAATTTTAGGTTATTTGCAGATGGAAAATAAGCGAGATAATGTGTTTGCGGCCATTTTTAAAGAATTAAATATTATCAGAGGAAGTCGTTACAGCAGTAGCATGTATTTTGATGCACGTGGGAGAAGTTTGCCTTGAAGGCTTTCTGTCAGAAAGGCTTTCAAACATGTGGTTAACGTTGTTAAAAGGTCGCAGTTTGGTTAGATTTAGGCACCATTTAGGTTAGGTTTGCGAAACAAATCATGGTTTGGGTTAAAATAATAAGTTAAGTTTCACACAAGGCAGTACGAACAGCAGTCTGCTGAGGGAAAGTCCAGTGTTTGACCCACTCATTCATCCTGGGCTGCCCACTACATCTTTATACTACATCACCTGACTTCCTGGCAGACCTCTCCCATGTGCCATTTGCACAAAGACAAGAAAGATCTGATTTTAAACATATGTCAGAGAGGCATATTGTTTCTGTATAGCAGACCTTTTCCCAGTAGGTAAGTGCAGTAAGTCAGTGCAAAGGTAAGAAAAAATCCATTTAATCTGACAACAAAGGCCAGATATTTAAGGGTGCCAAGTTGCAAACCACCACAGAAACATGAGGCATATTCTGTCACGCTAAGTAACATTTACATATATGTTCTGCGTATGATTGTAAATGTAATCTGTGGTTCACAGCTGCACCACAGACCTCATCTTTCCACACCAGGTAGATGACCTCACAGTCAGCATCCCACCATGGTGATTCAAACTCTACATATATTTTGTTGCATGTTCCAAATCCTAGTTTCTGGATGGTGAGAAGCTTGTGTGCCGGAAGAGGCGGACAGAACAGGGTTGAATGGTGCTTCTTAAGGTATCCTGGCAACAAAAAAAATAGTTCATGCTTACGTACTGTACAATAGGTGTGGCTGATACAACGACATTTAACCGTCAGATACTTTGCAATACCGTTTATACCGAGGTAAAACATTGTGGGCAATGCTGCAAATCGACAGGCAGGACTGTATTATGGCAATAATGGATTTGTATATGATTTTTGCATTAATGTCATGAAGTACCTTCATTTGTGAGATAATAATTAGCCAAAAACAGACATTCCCATCTGGTTATTTCTTGACTGGTTTTCCAGAAAATCTATTATATCACAATGCACTATATATTGAAATTACAATATAAAACGACCACCCTATATAGCCAAAATAATAGACCCACAACTAATATTCTCCTCGACTTTAACAGAAGGCCAAAGGTCTCATTTTAGTTCATGCACTGAGATTAACAATAGTACAAGATGTGTGCAGACATCTACCTAGAGGCACTGTGACAATAGCATGATCAGCAGCAATCCTCTCCCCATCATCACACTCAACTGTCACAGTGTTTACGCTCTGCTCTGTGTTGTTCCAGTGGACACAGCGCACAGGCCGATTGTAGGTCACTAAACCACTGGGGAGCTCCGACATCAAGCTCTTGATTAGACCTTCATAGCCACTGCAAGAGAAAGGCATAAATAAAAGTTACCTGGATGCACATACGTAGCCTTAGCCTTAGATACTGCTTTATCTCAGTAAGACTCTGCCTCAGCATCCCGAGGAGGATCAGCTCATGGGGAACGTTGCATCCAGATGAGGACTTTGGTGCATGACTTATCATGTTTCCTGTCTATGTCTCTACACTGTTGGCTATCAAATAAAGGAAAATAAAAAATACCCCGAAAACAATCTTAAATAAACAAAAAAGTTTAACCGCGTGCATGTTTTCTTATTATACTACTTATTTAGAGTTCTGAAACTCGTTATCTTGTATCTGCTGACTATTTTCAATCTTTTGTTCTGTAAATAGGTCAGAAAATAGTTTAACAATTTTATTTTATAAGACGTTCTCAGAGCCAAAGTACATGTTTTAAGAAAGATGTTGTGTTCAGTCCAAAACCAAAATAAATCTTCAGTTTACTGTCATACATGACAAAGTAAAGAAGCAGATCCTCACATTTTAGAATGCGCAACCAAAAGGATGGCGTTATCTGGAAAAGTTACTGAATTATTAATTTATTTTCTAAATTACTGCCAAATCATTTTCAGTATTGACCTGCATTGACCTGTCTCAGGGTACCATGGAGGAGCCTCGTCAGAGTCAACCAATGCCAAAGAGGGCCGAGCACATACACGCCCCTTATTCTGACATATAATGTATGTTTATAACCTTTATTTGGTATGCACTGTATGAATAGGTTTATAATATGGTGGAGTACAAACCCTGGCAACGTGCAGTCTAGTCCAGCTAGGCTCTTGTACATACAAAATCCCGCCAGGTCTATCTCATCCATGGTGTGAGTTGCACTGGAACAGCACTCCGCCTTCAACAGGGTACTGACCGCACACAGTAGCAGCTCCCTGGTGCTTTTATCCTCATCCTTCCACCTCTCTGCTGCTCGTTGTCGTGCCTGGACACAGTACCAAACACCCCCCATCAAGAAGTTCTCAGATCTTAAAAAATTATTTTGGTCAGTGAAAGACGAGGTACCTCTGATCGCATGAAGTGTCCTACGCTGGCCCAACGTGTTTCTTCCTGATTTGCAAATTGTGAAGCATCATCCATTATCTCATAAAACATCTCCACAGCCGGACTCATCTGTTCGTCACTCAGCCTCTGACCTGTGCGTCACCCACATAACATAGAATATTAATAACAATCAGTTTTTTTGTACTTACACAAAGTTTTCACTAGACAGACACCTGGCCACCTTATGTTTGTCATTGTAGAAAATAATGCTAATGCACACATAGCCAGATAACTTTAAATGGGAAATATAAGGAGTTAAAACAGGCTGGTGACATGTTGCATTTCTACATCTGGTGACCTGAACTGCTGAACCAGTTGGGAAGCCAGGGAGGATGTTCATCCACCTCCAGGGCCTGGTTCTCTGGGGTGAGGGCCTCTGGATCCAGGAGGCCATAGTCACGAGCCAGACAAAACAGTGGGTTTTCCTCAGACGGGCCGTGGATATAACTTGCGCCTATCTCAGTAATGTTATGACCTGTAGAGGAAAAACAGTGTGCTTACAGAGAAAATAACAAACCAACAGGTTGACTCCCTTAATTAGGCATACAGTAAACTCACACTGCATCAGACTTTTGTTTCTTTATCAAAATCATGGCCATTTGTTCCCATTATAGGTCTGCTTTAGCTTTGTTTTCAGGCCTGCAGGACCTCTGATGCTTTAAGTTTACCACTAACATTCAAAATATTTATTTCACAAAAGTCAAATGTGCTTCTGTTCCACTGATGCAAACACTGATGCTGAAAATAAATTATATAAGTGTTCATTTCAACGGAGCTCAGCTGATAAAGAAATCTGGCTTTCTAACAGGTGATGCAATTTTAGCTGTACAAAACCATACAAAACTAGTTCTACTGTTTCAGTTTATCCATGTTTTTGCTATACTCTCATCCTTTTCAGGGAGAGGCAATTTGTCTTAGCAGAAGTCTATTTTAATTTAAAAAAAATAGTTTGAGCCTTTCAGATTTGTTGTAATCTGTAAAGTTAGTTTGCTAGAACTGGGGAAGGAATGTGTTTCTGATACCAGAGGGCTTTCATTTGGATTTTCTTTGAAGATGGTTTCTGCTTTCCTGGCCGTGTCTGGCTAAATAAACACCAGTGAGTGTTGGTGAGGAAATGCATTTTTTGGTGATTTGCTAAAACCAACTGAAACACTAACTGCAGCTATTATATAGGCCCATTGCAAATAAAGTCTCTCACCCAGTCTGCCTGTTTTTATTCTTCCTCCGCTTCTTGCAGTCGCTTCAAGAATCTGCACGTGATGGAATCCAGCTTTAACGAGCCTTTGCGCCGCTGCTATACCGGACATCCCGCATCCTATTATAACGACGTGTGGGTGCACACTCACAGCCATACTCGCTCAGCAGCAACTTATCTGAAGTTCACCTCAGGTCTTCCACTCCTGCAGGTTGTTTATTTAGATAATCGACCAACAGAACCGCCCCTCGAAGTTTACAGCAGACCTTCCAGACCCGCCAGACGCATGCGCGAGTTCAAGAACCACCGTTTTAGATGTACGCATGCGCGGAGGAACATAGGGCCCCCACGCCTCAAGAGCAGCAATGTCCTCTGGCAGTTTTCATGGACGAGATTCACCAGTCAAATATTTGTACAGGAAATCATTTTAGTTTAATTCCTGACCTTCCTGTATCATTGTGTTATGGGACTATCATTTTCATATAGAACAGCAAACAATGTTCTCAACGTCCCAACCGCTGTGATTTATTTTCTGCATTTTTAATCGATCTCTGTAACAGAAAATAATTGGTAAATTCTTTGTGATTATTTATTATTCTTATTCTATAGTTTATATCTTGACCCTGCTTTAAGTTACAATTCTACACTGTAAATCATCACACCAAACCTGATACTGAATTGATAATAAAGTTAATTTCCCTTAAAGTTTCTAGTTTTTATGGTCAGGCAACTTCTTAAAAGCATGAGCTGTCCTTTTTGTACCTTTATTAACTGTGAGTTATTTGTAGCCTGGTGTTCCTGCTGCAGCCACACATATTGCAAAAATTATGAAAATCCTCCCTGACTCAACAGGGTTGGGGTGGGTATTATTACTATTAACTGATTAATCAAATAACAATAATTGGTCAACTGACTGCAGGTCAGTGTAAAGGTTGGTCCACCAAATATACAATAGTCTTAATGTTTGCGAAACGGTGGGAAAAAGGAACAGCTCTCCTCTCTCAGGATACCCCACATTGTGTAAAATGTTGATAGGATCCCACACACACACACACACACACACACACACACACACACAGAGCTCATGGGAACTAGCTGGCAAAGAGGGTCACTCAGGAGAACAATACTAATCTTTGCTCCAGTCACTGTGGAAGTACAGGAAATAATAAAGATGGCCGTTTTCTTTGTGGGAAGTCTGAGCAGGGTATTATGTTTGGTGTCAGCAGAGATCCAACAACATTTATAAAGGCCACACTAAAAGGGATTTATTACATAAAAAGCCAGAGAAGACATTACAAAAAACATCTTGTATAAATATCCATATTTGCAGCAAGACTTTTCATACAAAATGCAATTATATTAATAGCAGAGATATCAAAACAGTGGTACACTTCGTAGTAATAACATTACTGTAAGAAAACAGATAATACAAACTGTTGAGATATTCTAAAAGTAGAAGCACATTGGTGTATGATATGGTTCTATTGCAGCCTTTACTTTTACCCTTTAACCTTTAACTCTACATTCCCATCATAAATCAACCAATCATTACCCTCACACACACACACACACACACACACACACACACACACACACACACATTACATCAGTACATAGAGTCATACTCTGTCACTGGTGTGATCTTTGCCTTTGAGCTGGTGTTGAATCATAGACCTCAGAGCGCTGTACCTGCAGAGGTGAGGAAACACACATTGTTAAAGACCCACACTCTTATTACACTCACACACAGGAACTCAAATACATACATTAATACATTTATTTACATACATATACAAATAAAGAGGAGGAAAGCCAACACAGGCAATACTTGTCAGCAAGGTTGTTGGTTTTCATGCACAATATAAAAAAATCACCAGGCTTATCTTTTAACAATGGCTGTTACAATGAGTGTGTGCATGGTAAATTATAAAACACAATCTTGCAAACAGGGAGTGATGATTGTTTCACACAATGTCCTCACTGAAGGCCTTGTTTTGATTCTGTAATGCAGGCAGGAAAAACAGATATTGGCTTTACATAATGAAATAGACATGGCTTTAAAGAAGGCTTTGTCTAGACTGGAGCTAGTTTTGTAACTGTGTTTGCTGAGTAGAAAGGCCCTTCACTTACTTTTTGGTTAGTTTGTTTATCTCACGTTCCTCTTCCTCTTTAAGTTTCTCTACAAAGCTGTCTAGAACAGGAATCTCAAACTTTATGTATTGGGCAACCTGGGGAGAAAAACATTCAAACATATCAGCATGAGCAAGCTACATGTCCTTGATTATTTGATACTACCTGCACCCAGACTGTAGATGCACAGGCATCCAATTAGCTTTCATTCTTATTTTCTCCATCCAAATGAAAAACAATAAAAATGAAATGATAAATATCAATAAAATATATACTAAGGTGACTGCAACACAAGATGATACCTTTCCAGTAGAGGGTAAAACACAGCAGAATAGCTCTGCCACTATCTTAAAGGGTCAGTTCACCACAACAACAACAAAAAAATCAAACAAACAAGCAAACAAAAAACACATTCTTTACATTTACTTTTTTTTAAAGCTTACCTATTATTCTGGATATAACACACAGCGTGAACAGTTTTATAAAGGCTATACATTAAGTCTAAAGTAGTTCCAATAAAAGCTGTCTAAAGTGTGTTCTGTAGCTCATCCAGAGTAACCCAGAGCTTATTTCTGGAAAGAAACATTACTGTTATACTGAATAGTTCAAATGTAATCTTTTAATGTTCTGAGAAACACAAACAAAACTCCATTCACCTCCATTACGTTGGCGTTGAGGCAAAATAACAGGTAGATATTGCTAGATATCACTAGAGGCAAGTCAGAATATCTTTTGTTTGTTATTTGGATGAACTGACCCTTTAACTTGTATCACTGAGTTAATATGTATGAGAGTGATTCCAATCCAGAAAAGTTATCCTTCAGCAATCCGGTTTTATTTTAAATTTAAATTTTTTTTTAGCCTATTGTTACATCAGTCCTGAAGCAGGAAATCTATCCTCAGCCTGCTAAATTTAGCCTGACTATCAGTCACTGGCGCATTGTATCATTGTGTGTCTATGCTGAGGACTACACAAAAAATGAAAATGGGGTCACTGATCGTGCAGACGAGAGAACACAGAGAGAGCTGGCAGGAGGCCCAGACCTACATCATATGTGACTTCCTCTCCCAGGTCGGCCTCTGTGATGAGGATCTTAGAGACTTTCTCACAGGGTCCATAAAGCACACGAGCCACCAGTGGGTATTCACCATCCCTCAGTCGGGTCCTCTCTACAAGGTCATGGACAAAGAAAACAACTGATCACAAACACACACACACAAATTCACAAACCTCAACATTTATAGTGACAAAACCACAATGAAAGTTACGACTTACCACCGGACTCGTGCACCATATAAAGGACAAACTCTTCGCATTTATTCTCCACCTTAAAAGATGCAAAAACAGATATTTCTAGTTTTAATTTTCACTGACACCACTCGCCAGGCGTAAACAGAATCTTACTGCTTACCCTAAACTTGTGTAACAGCAGGTTGAGGACTTGTCCAGTTGTCATGGAGCTGTTTACTCGCACATTAGTGACAGAACCGTAGGCTGGAGTAAATACAGATGTCTGAAAGAGACACAAACATACAGAAATCTATAACGGAGAGGACACAAAGTACAGGGAACTTTGCTTCAACAACACGTATGATTGAGTAGGGATTCCTGGACTTAAAACGTGTTGGGCGTTTTGAAAAGGACATCTAAAACAGAAAGGAAGTCCCTCAGTCTGCAGGTGGAAACTGTTCAATAAAAAAAACACGCACACACTGTATTCAGGAGAAACTGATGAAGGAACACAGTGTAACCATTAATGAAATCAGCCCTCAGCAGGCTATTGTGAAAATCAGCACAAGTGCAGGCACACCCGCACAGGAAACCTCTGCCCCTCCGCACCTGGGAGATGTGTCAACAAAGGGATACAGTAACGTGTGCGCTCATATGTGTGGTCTGTTTATTGTACCTTGTGGTTGTAGAAGTGTCCGTTGATTGAAAACCTGTGTGTGCGCAAACGCTGCAAGTCTCTGGCAGTGTGTGTTCTTGACCTCCTCGGCACCCGCATGAAGGAAGCATCACTCCTGGTCCTCAGCAGCTGAGGAGAATCCTCTTCCTCCTGACCGCCGACGTCACCACCTCCGGGACGCACGTAAGCAAAAACACACCTCTCTTACCGAATGCATCACATGCAGCTTGTTTTTATATACGTCAGTAGCTATGTGTGGCAGTTACACTGAAAGGGATGTAAAAATCATTTGCAGATAGTTTTAAAGAAGGGTCAACATGATGTGGTGTTCCACCTGCTAGGTATTCCCAATTTATTTTAGCTTTCACTGTCTATTTCCCTGCCTGTCGCCCAATGTTAGCTGGGATTGGCTCCAGCCCCCACCCCCCTGCGACCCTTCGGTATAAGCAGTATGGATAATGAATGAATGAATGAATGAATGAATGAATGTCTGTGACCCACAATATTAATAATCACAGATAAACACAACAATGGATTCTTCACTCTGCTTTGGTCAGAAAGGCACTACAGCTTGAGATCTTTTTCAAACTCATAATACAACTAATTAAAACAAATTCTAATTCCACTTTCATATTTTGGAACCCTATTGTCTATCCAGATCTATCAATTTATTTCTCTATTTGTTAGTTCTGTTCTGGAACTAGGCACTTACAAATTTCACTATATGACTGTGCATGTGACAATAAAAGTTGATTTGATTTGTTTGGAGGACAACATGTCAGTTTAACAAAATAAAACTAACTGAATCAAAAAATATGTTGATTCATTTAGTTCATATGACTTTCTTTTGAACTGATTTATTTGGCCACTTTAAAGGGGTTAAGGGTTAAAAAAAACATTGTCTAGATTCTACGGCAGTCTCCTAATTCATTTCATTTATAGAAATTGACTATTTGAATTTAATATTTGAAACTTATTTTATAGCCAGTATTCCATGCTGACATTCAAAGTTGTCCTTTTACTAACAAACATTAGATGAACATGTCTGTATCCTTTAAAAACACATGCATCACATATCTTTAGATATGGCAAAAAGTGACAAACATCATGTAATAATTAAATGGTTTCTAGATTTTTTTATGAACATTTAGGTTGCCTCTCAAATTGAATGTTATTTTTTCCAATTCGATGCCATGGTGCTATGTTTTTAACTCTGACACCAATGTTAAGCATACCTGGGTTTTTTACCTTCAGGGTTACAAGTAACTTTGTTATAATTTGCTCTCAAATTAAAATGAGGAGTGTGTAAGTTAAATAAAAACAGCTAACCATTTCAACTTAATTGTGAGGGCTCAGTGTTTCCATCAGAATTTTAAATCTTCTAAAATAGTGTCAATATTATTACGTGACAAATCGTTATACTAATGATCTGGGTTAGCAGGGGGAAATGTATACATAGAAAATACAAATTTCTTCAATCATTTATCTGCGAAACGACCCCCACCAGAAGTCAGCAACTGACAAAAGTGCTTAAAAAGGCCAATGTCAGACCCGTGACTAAGTGTAATCCTGGTTTGTTATAGTGTTGGTGATTTGATCTAGATGGCACTCTCATGATAATCTGTGCTCAACACGTGAGTCAACCTTTCCACTGCATGTGCTGAATGAAGCACTTGTGTAGCTGTAATCTGTTTATGCATGTGTTTGTAATCCACATTAATCCATCAAGTGTTTGAGAGAGAGAGAATGACTCCACGTGTATGTTACTCACAATCCGGTCCAGTTTCTCCGCCCAGTGAATTATTGTTAGACTCGACTGATAACTGCTTTTCCACAGCAGATCTACCATTTCTGTAGAAAGACAGAGGAAAAATATGGTTAAGTATGCATTCCTAACACCCTCTACGATATGCAGTTCATTAAATGCAATCAGGTCTTCAGAAAAAGTAACTATATATATATATGTATATTCATATATCAGTTAATATATTCATCTGTCAGTTAAACATGCAGCTACAGCCAAGAGACATTAGACTCAAAAACTGAAAGCAGGGGTAAACAGCTAGCACACTAATGAATATTTCTAGATGGCCAGCTGTGTACCTAGAGGAATTGCTGCTCAATTGATGCTGTTTTGAAGGCAAAGGGTTGTCCTGCCAAATATTGATTTGATTTAAAAAAAAAATTTGTTTGCTCACTTATCATTTTGTTAATTGATGAAACTAAACTATTAACACTTCCATTTTTGAAAGCATTTTTACACACCTGCCTAAAACCTTTGCACAGTACTGTATATATTAATCTTATCATCTAAGTCAATAAAGCAAATAAGCATATCTCCTAATAAACTATTCCTTTTTTGGTCAAACTACGGTTTCCAAGGTCAAAGATAAACTTTCACGTTCAATATTATACAGGTATTTAAATATATCAGGTCTCAGGTTGTAAGTGGTTTATCACTGGTATTCACCAGTAATTATTGGACATTTATTTCCTAAAAATACTGTCCATAAGATTCAAAAGTCTGTATCTTTTTTATGTAAGACACAGGAAGGAATGTGAGGAAGATAACTTAAATCTCCTCCTCTACATCTTTCTATATCACTACAGTAATTTCAACATACTTGACTAGTGCTGCAACCAATGATCATTCTCTAGGTCAATACATTCATCGTTTTGACCGTAAATGTCAGAGAACAGTGAAAATTATGTATTGAAATTGCTTATTTTACATTACTAAGAGTTCAAAACCCAAATGTATTGACTTTATTATCATATATGACAAAGATAAGCATATAATGCTCACATTTGAGAAGTTGTTGTTTAATTTCTTATTTTGCTTTATTTAATCCTCTTTGGACTGTTTCTTGTGCTGCTGTAACATGTAAATGACCCCTGTGGTGATCATTAATCTTTATCTTATTCCAAAGTATTGCCAAAAAACAATCGTTGACCAAACCTTAAGAACAGTAACATCATGTACTACACAGGTAAAAGGAGTTTCCTCCATTTCTTTAACTATAATACAGGGTGGAGATACTGGTGAACAAAGAGGTGAGTTTGGCTTTCTCTGCTATTGTGTAAGAGGTCCCTGTGTGTTTGTTCAGCACATGAAGGCGTCTGTGATTGGATCAGGCCGTCGTACCGGTTGAGACGGAATCTTTCATTGTCGTCGTACATCTGAAGTCTGATAGGCCGGCGTAGACCCCAATAGATGTTCAGCAGCCCCTCAAGGATGAGCTCTCCATCCTCCTATACACACACACACACACACACACATACACACACACAACCATTATCAGCACTCATGGTCAGAGGGGATATCCTGCTGGCCTCCTGCCACGGCGGCTCAATATCAAGTGTACGTGCAGGAACAGTCGCTCACAGTTACAGGGTGAACCCTCTCATCTTGGAGAAACGCTGTCAGGTTTGACCCACCATTTGTTTACACAGTGTGAAAGTCACGTCTGAAAAGGCAGCAATAATGAGAACAGAGGCACGGCTGCTTTGGGTCACGTACGCGCAGGGGGGGGAAGGCGTTTTGATTACAGAAAACTGAAACTCTATATTTATAGGAAAGTGCTGTATGTGTTCTGAGAAAAAGAGAAGTGACCACTTTGTTGTTACAGATGGCTTTTAAATGTAAAACCAAAACCAAAGATTAGGTTCTCTGGCATGTTGGGCCGAATGGTGAAGCCTGAGATCAGACATCCAATCAAGGTTAAGTGCGCATATATTAAAACTGAACTAGTATTAAATCAAAGACTATACCACAGCTGTGACTGTTGTAATCACACACTGTCACAGAGAAGATATTCAGTCTAAAACGGCTTGATATATCAGCACTATGTCTAATTTCATACAACCAAAATACAATGCAGATTTTCTTCACCCAGATTCTCATGATGGAAAAGTCTCAGATTCTTAGAGGTCAGTTTTATCAGCTGATATCAGTTGAACATTTGTGGTTACCCTGTAGTATTTTTGGATAAATAGTGATTGTAAACACATGAATACTTGGAAATATACATCAGGGAAAAGCATTGACTTAATTCAGAGAAAACAGTTTAGATCTAATTTAGGATGCGTGAATATAGGTTTATACTGTATATACACAATGTGCAGTATATAGGATTTAATGGCGGATCTTGCACCAGGCCTTCATTAAAACCTGTTAGGCAGTGAGAGTTTGCCTAATAAGAAGTCCTTATAATACAAACATTTCACCTCATGCAGCTCATGACAGATAAATTGTGAATTATTTGTGCACAATTTGTCTCACAGAGAAACTTCCCGAAAATGTATTTGACTTAAACAATCAAAATTGATTCAAGTGTGGGCAAGACACTGAACCCTAAGTTGCCCCCTGTCCACTGCTCCAGCTCCCCTCGGAAGAAAGATGGCTGGATGGGTTAAAAGCAGAGTGTGTGTTTGAGCATTGTTCTCTGCACGTGTGTATATGATGTATCAAGATTGACAAATAAATGACCTTAGGGTCCAATTATTATTATTAAAAGGCATCTAGAAACAGATAACTGATATAAAAACATTTTCTTAGGTTGCAGGTAAATCTGTACAAATTGAAATTTATGCAGATTTAGGCAAATGCTGTAAAGTGTTCATGTCGTCATGGAGCATGTGACCACTGAATAATTGATTGATTGACTGATTGATTGATTCAGCGCACACCGACACGAGGATCTCGGTCTGCCGTAGGAGCCAGCTTATGGCGTTAAACTAATTATCCGTGCTGTCTGGGCCTCCACATGGATGCATTTAATGTTAATAGACTGTAAACGGTTTAACATAATTTTACTTTTTTTTTTTTACTTCTAATTGTTATGTCATAGTTGTATAACAGCGGGACCAAAGGGAGGCTCATCAGTGAGAAATATGCAATTTACTGTAAGAATAATAAGCTAGTCAGTTTTCAGTACCATTTTAGACAACAATCATTTTAATACTGAAATATCAGAGAGAGAAGAGAAAAAGCCGAAAGTGGGTTTCTGGAGGTGAGACAGATGGCTCCCAGGGCTTCATTGTTTCTGGAATATAAACATTCAGAGCAGCTGCACCACTGAATCTCCATAACCCGCCACTCCCGAGTTTCCTGAACAGGCATGAACACACCCTCACACACACACACACACACACACACAAATTAACAGACATGTGAGTGAGGTCAGCAGAGCTATATTTGGAAGTAGCGGTTAATCCCTCTGCTCGAGTGTGCCTCTATAAAGCCTGGATACATTTTCCCATCCAGTCATACTCAACTGAGCGGGCTAGACATCACTCTGTGTTTAAGACCTACAACTCAAGCATCAAAAGGTGAGAGTGCTTCTTCTTTATTTTGTTCTTTGTTAGCTATTCTTTATTATTTAGGGCTTACAATGTACAAGTTGATTTTAAAAGAATTTTACTCAACATGGAAGGTGAAAAACAAATTATGAAATAGCGCTAAATGTTTTGCAATTATAATATTGTTTCTTAATTGTAATTCACAATCTGTGTGTACACAGAGTGTGTACAATTATCAGTTTATCTGTTCTATGAAAACCATTAAAAAGCATAAGGCTAAAAGACAGCAGGCTAAATAGCAGATACACAGCCACTGTGACATTTTTAGTAGCACAGTTATTGTTAATAATAATAATAATAATAATAAGTTTTATGTATTTTATGTCAATAAAGTTCACAGAAAGTCTAAGTTATTTTTCCTCTCCTGCTGCAGCATGAAACACAGACGGTTGTTGCTCTCCTTGCCTCTCTTGCCCACTATTACTGAGACGCTCGAGGACCTGCCTGTCCATCCCTCCTCCTGCCAGTCTACACAGAACTCCCAGTCTCTAGAGGACTACATGACGAGTATCCAGGCCCTCGCTCGCCCTGTCGAGGCCCTCAGCTGCGGTTCCGTCAGACTCCAGAGGTCTCCCAGGCTGCGGCACTTCTCAAAGACTCAAATGAAGCTCACTGTCTCAGCCTCACTTCCTCGCACGCTAAGGACCTCCAGACCTTACAGTCTGAGTCTAAACAGCACAGATGATTGCAGGGGCAAAGACCCTGTAGATTGGCTGTTTGGACAAATGAGGACTTGAAGAAAGACCTTGCTGTTGTTGTTGTGGGAATCCCCGGAGGCACTTTGGTGGAGTATATCATAATCAAGCAAGGTTGGAAGAACCTGGTCTGTTTATCAAGATTAAAACAATGCAAGGCATTGTG
>JAVQJF010122845.1:0-10820 GCA_036023855.1 Gadopsis marmoratus | reverse complement strand
TAGTGGCTGCAGTCTCTCCACCGGGATGAACACACCTGCCACCACTTGTCCCAACTGTGCTCGTCCTCGTTGCCTGGCAACGGAGGAGCGTCCGGCCACGCCCTCAGGTCCGCCACAATATCAATATAATGTTTCAGAAAGATCAGAAAATCTTTACAGAGAGACAGAATCACAAGAGACTGTCTCAAGCCTTCCAATGGTTTGGACACAACACTGTGGATTGCTGCCCTTGTATGGGATTATTTGGGTGTTTACTTGTGTTAGTGGCAGCCTGGAACACATATACAGTATAAAATGTGACTCAGCAAGATTTTCACAAATCAATAGTCTGACTCAAGCATTTATAAATCAAATGTATAATTTTCTTCTTCATGTTTTTTTAAAAGTTAAATAGATAGATGGAATATTTTGAATACATTAAATGAATATTATTATAATAATATTACTATTATTGTCATTATCAATTTGTTCTGTATGGTGAATAACGGCAGCAGCAGCTCCAATAACCCAAGATGGCGGGTGGCACGTGTAGATGCAGCGGCCAATAGCTCCCTCAAACTTCTCTATATGTTTGCTGTTTGTTATTTTTTGCCCTAACGCTCATCAACATTGGAAAAGGAAGCCCAGGGATTGCATTAAGGGCAGCGGAGCTTGAGACGATCATTTACCTACACCTACATGCCCCAGATATATCCAGCTTGACTTGCCAGACCAAACATCATCGCAAGTGGTGTGACTGCCCCAGGAAGAGGGGAAAGAGATCTAAGCTTACTCAGCTTGGACCTAAGACCACTCTACTATCCAGCCTACTCCTGGCTAATGTCCGGTCGCAGGACTGTTGTGCCCACAATCCCAGATCAATCCATTGCACTCAGCGGGCAGGCTGTGTTCCAACCCGACAGAACACAAGACTCTGGTGCGGCGAACACTGTGTTTGCATCAATGATGTGCAGTGTTATGCATAATGTTCCACCAAACATTTAAATTCTTAATGTTAAGATGCCAACAAATTCACCTTCTTTTTATTACTGCTGTTTACATCTCACAAGGTGCACAAGGCATATTTACAGATTTACAATAATTCCTGCCATGGGCGACAGTGACAAGGAAAAACGCCTTTTTAACATGCAGAACCAGAGCTAAAAATATCCACAAAAAACAACAGAAGGAGAGAGAGGAGAGAAAGCACACACCTATTGGAAAGGGAAGGGAGTGCGTACAGATGGAGAGGGAGAGGAGGAGAAAGGAGCTCACTGCATCATAGGAAGTCTTCCAGCAATCTAGGTCAGCAGTCTAGGCCCTTAGCACAGCTAAGGGGTAGTCAGGGCTCACCTGAGCCAGCCGTACTATAAGCTTTATGAAAGAGGAAAGTCTTAAGCCTACTCTTAAATGTGAGTAGCATGTCTGCCTCCCATACACAAACTGTGAGCTGGTTCCACAGGAGAGGGGCTTGATAGCTGAAGGCTCTGGCTCTCATTAGTGATGGGTCATGCGCAAAAGATGAGGCTCTAAGAGCCGATGCTTTGTAGTGAATCAGAAGAGTCAACTCCCATCGAGTGAGAGCCGGCTCCCCACTTTGGCGGCTCAGCTCTCGCTCTCAGCAGAAATTTTTATTGGCAACATGGCAGCCATGCGGCCAATCACATGAGAGGATATAGGATCATACCATTATGTGAAAGCAGAGAGGGGGACAAACGCTCCATGTGACCTGACCCTTCAGTTAGTGACAGCGGTGAGGAGGAGAGTGCATCACAGAAATGTGTAAATATGAATGAGTGTTATGTTAATTTTATCTAGTGCAATTAAATGTTTGATTAAAATATTAAACAAAAGTAAGAATGCCTGTTTTGTAACTGAACAAATGCACAAAATGAGGCAATTATAAGGCTTCAGAAGGGTTAATCAACACACAAACCATTCACATTTGCCAAGTTAGGCTAAAATATGAAGCTACAAATGATACTAAATTAAGAGCCGTTTGGGAGCCGAAAGAGTCTGGTCTGCTCTTCTTTGGGAGCTGTGCCAACAGAGCCGGCTCTTTGAAAAGAGCCGAACTTCCCATCACTAGCTCTCATCCTACATTTAGAGACTTTAGGAACCACAAGGAGCCCTGAATTCTGGGATTGCAGCGCTCTAGTGGGGTAATAGGGTACTAAAAGCTCTTTAAAATATGATGGTGGAGGGGTTGGGAACTTAGGAGTGCTTCGGCCAGGCCGGTGGGTGAGTAAGGGATGTAGATATTGAGTCTATTGTCTGTTCCGCTCTCCAGATTGGGAGGTGGCTGTAATGCACCAATAAGTTGGATGCCAATCGCCGTAAAACTGGACGAAGAAGATATGATGGTGCCTGACCATTCGTAGGTGGGATTCGTAAGTGAGAGGAAGGATTTACAATTCTATTCTGGATTTTAGAGAGAGCCAGTGTAGAGAAGCTAATATTGGAGAAATATGATCCCTTTTCCTGGTTCTCATCAGTAAATGTCCACAGCATTTTGGATCAGCTGGAAAGTCTTAAGGGACTGATTGGAGTAGCCTGATAACGTTACAATAGTCCAGCCTAGATGTAACAAACGCATGCATTTTTTTTTGCATTTTTTTTGTGACAGGATGTGCCTGATTTTAGCTATGTTACGTAGGTGAAAAAAGGCAGTCCTTGAACATTGTTTTATAAGGGAGTTAAAGGACATATCCTAATCAAAGATAACTCTGAGATTCCTTACGGTTGCACTGGTAGCTAGGGCAATGCCATCTAGAGAAACTATCTCTAGATAATGTTTTTCTGAAGTGTTCGGGGCCAAGTACAATAACTTTGGTTTTGTCTGAGTTTAACATCAGAAAATTGCATGTCACCCAGGTCTAGCACAGAACCTTGTAGAACTCTGTGACTAACTTCAGCATAAATGGACTTCACTTATATAGCACTTTCCAACCTTTACAGTTTCTAAAGTGCTTTACACATTGGTCTCATTCACACACCTAATATTGAAGTTGAAAATAAAATTGAATTGAATTAAAAATGAGCACAATTTCTAAAAAAACGCAATCTCTTCAAAGCTCTTTCACAGCAAAGACAATTTCCAGTCAGACTGGACCTTCACCAGTTTGCATTCCGAGCCAACAGAGCCGCAGAGGATGCAATCTCCACTGCCCTCACACATCTGAAAGATAGCAACACCTACTGTACATCAAAATTCTATTTGTTGATTTCAGCTCAGTATTCAACACATTCCCCATGAATGGGGCGGGGGCGGCTGTGGCGTGGAGGGTGAAGCTGTTGAGCCTTGTCCCTGGGGATGGAGGTTCGAATCCAGCTCCCGGGCCATATGTTAGGTAGCTGTGGTTCTGGAATTAGAGCTATCTGACTTTCATCCCGGGGGTGTTGTTCCGATTCCAGCTCCACATGTCTGGGCAAGCCACTGACAGTGGCGTGTCCAGACATTTTTTACTGGGGTGGCCCAGGTGGGGCACTGACTTCTACAGGGGTGGCATAAAGTCTAATGGACCTCGGACCCTCTTGGGGGCCAATCTTTCCCCCACAAAGAATAGTTTTTATATTTTAAAGTTGAATGCATCAATCTGGTGCAAATTAAGAGCAACATTAAGAATTTGTGCTATTTTAAACAGGATTGTGCTCTTGTAAAAAATTTAATCATCTGTGGCCTGAACCTTAAAATGCTCTGTATATAAAGTAGTTCAAACTAGCTCCATCTCCAGCTGCAACAGTAACATGCTGCTTTCACTCATATTTCAGTATTAATAATCACATTATGTATAATAATATATCATTCACAGAGATGAAACCACTACTTCAAGCTGATATATATATATATATTAGCCCAAACAATACTGTACAATTACTTAAGTAGGATTTTACATGCAGGACTTTTACTTGACTATTTGTACATTGCTGTATAGGTACTTTTACTTAGTATTAAAGGATCTGAGTACTTCTACCACTGTTTAATAGCCTAATGTCACATTCCTGTGTTTAAAGTTTAATTATAAAAAATAGGTCTATCAGGCACATGTCACTGTATACTGTATATTGCACAATACATTTAATTGTGAAATGTTAAAAGTAAACTTACTTAGGCCTACAAAGTTACACAAGACATACAGTATTTATACAGTTAGCGTCACCGCCGTTGACGTTGACAATAATCGGCGTTGATGACAGGTTTGCTAACAAGCCAAGATGAAAGACCTGCATGACATTATCATGAACATTGAACGAGAAAGGGGAACTTATTTGCTTACTAATGTTACACAGCTAAAACATTTTTAACCACAGTAGCAGATGTATCAGAAATTATACTCATTTTTCAGCGACAGTAGCGGCTGGAATCTCAGATTGCAAGACTAGAAAGAAAGTTTGGGTTTTGCCAAACTGTTCAAACGAGGTCCCACCTCTGACCTTGCCGTAAGCCAATCATAGTTTCGGATGGCGGGGTGGCACCTGGGGTGGCCAATCAGATTCCAAGGGTGGCCCGTGCCACCCAAGGCCCCCCCTCTAGACACGCCTATGTGTAGTGGCCCACTGGGCAGTGTGTGTAAAGTTACATCATACAACCATTCTGATTCACAGATAGCTTTACTGCAATACCAGTATTAGTGATGCTATTGTAGCTCTGTTGCAGTTCCAGTGTAACACAGGAATACTGTCAATAGCCCTAGAGCTCCTATTGCAGTCTTCTAGTCTCGCATTGCATTAATTAACAACAGGGATTATCACTTGAAAAATGTTTTTTCACAGGGATCTTCTACTGAATTATTCTGAAAACAAGATACACATGAAGTCAAATGTTCTGTTTGATCAGTTTTTTTCCTTCATATTTATTAAAAATTATTATTATTATTATTATTTGCATTGTTTGTAGCGGTTGCCATAACTACACATTTGAGATGATGAACTGGTTCCTGCATACAGACCAGCACATCACCCCACCTACCTACAACAGGGGACGTTACCTGCCAAACAGACCCACCCAGAGACATACCATAAGGACAGCAGGGGATTCCTAATCAGAAGTACTGATATATTTGAACTACATTTGATAAAGTCTTAACAATGAGTTGTTGCAGCCATTAGTAATGTGGCATGTGCTCAGTCCTTGTGCTCCTGGACCTTAGCGCATCCTTTGACACAATCTGTCACAGAATCCTGTATGATAGACTGAGGCACTGGGTGGGGATATCTGGTAGAGCTTTAAAATGGCTTTCATCTTATCTGTCCAATAGAATATTATTTTCTTTATAAATGCTTGGGCACATTGATAGACACACATGGTGTATGTACTTGCCCGTTAGATTCACAGACGCTGGAATGTTGATTTTACTTATAAGTGCCTTCATGAAATCAAAAACTGGATGTCAAAACATTAATTTCAGCTGAACTCAAACAAAACAGAGATCCTCATCATTGGGTCTAGCAGATGGCAAAACGAATTCTGCCATCTGCTGGTTCCCTTTTGGATAATTTCAAGTCTCTTGCAAGGAATCTTGGCATCTTGTTTGATAGTAATTTAGGTTATTAGCAGAACACCCCAAACCTTGTACAATCATGTTCATCTTAGAAATATTTAAAAAATATGGCCTATTTTAAGAATTAAAGACAGAGAGACCATTTTATTGGCCTTTTTACCTTAACTCCAGACTGTACAGAACTCAGCTGCCAGGCTTTTAACCAGAACCAAGAAACATGATCACATCACTCCTGCTTTAGCCTATTTAGTCTGGCTCCCATTATGTTTTAGAATAGATTTTAACATTTTATTGATTGCTCTCTCCCTGCTGTATCTCTGACCTCTTAGTACCGTACGCGCTGGTACGTATTTTAAGGGCAGAGGTCTTTGTCTGATCCAGAGACCCAGCTAAAAACTAAAGGGTACAGAGCTTTTGCAGTCAGGGCCCCAAGGCTCTAGAACAATGTACCCGTAGAAATCACAATCGCAAATTCATGATGGCAGTGATCCTCTTCGTCTCTTCTTAAAATTTATTTTTATCGTAAAGCCTTTCCTGATTTTACGTGAGTTTAAATTTTTCTTTTGACGGCCTTTTATTACCTTTAAAGATTTTTCATTTTGTATAGGTACCTGTTTCTTTGATTTTATGACTTGACTGTTTTACCTTGCTGTCTTTGTGAAGCACTTTGTAACAGATTTGAATAGTGCTCTATAATTAAAGATGGCTATTATCATAATATGATAATGTCATATTGTTGGTATTCATAAAAAATTTACAATTCTGTTACAGATGTCCATGCTAGTGTCCTGCAAAGACTTTGGTATTGGCACATCCATTGTTTGCTATGCAGCTCCTCGGACCTTTCTGACATCCACTCCAAAAACAAGACCTGTCTGGACCTTGAGGAGGAGGAGGGCTATATACTACCTATGTCCCAGCAGATGTAGTCACAGCTTTGACGGGGTCGACAGACATGTTGTGAGTTACTCAAATATCCCCGCACACCAGTTTATTACTAATGTAGTCTAATTCAGTGTATGAACCTTTTCTGTAATATAATTTCAGGCTCAGTGGCAGTCTTTGTATCCAAAACAGTCATCAGTGATGTGGGAAAGCAGAGCCATCACCACACTAGAACATCAACTGTGTAATCGTATGGTTCTACATAAAGAGCATGGTATGCAATAACTGATAATGGTCACAGAAACACAGAAAATGACAATTCAAAAATATATATATAAAAGGAAAAGTATTTTCAGTGCTCAAAATTCACATGAAAATAGATCTTGCCTACTAGAATGACTATAAATTGCAGAAAACAATAACTAACACTTTTTTCAGGCTACATCAATTCAATTAAATTTTGATTTATATAGCGCCATATCATAACAAGTTATCTCATAACACTTGTTAATATAGAGCAGGTCTAGACCAGCGCTATATGCATAGACCCAACAATTCCACCATGAGCTAGGCAACAGTGGCAAGGAAAAACTGCCTTTTAACAGGCAGAAACCTTGAGCAGAACCAGGCTCTGGGTTGGCGGTCATCTGCCTCGACCGGTTGGGTAGAGAGGTAAAGAGCGAGAGGGGGGTAGAGTACGAGAGTGAGAGCAGGATGAAAGAGAACACACAGTAGGACAGTAGTTCCACATACAGATGTAAAGCTAAAGTAGTTACAATGTTGTTGATGTTAAAATAAACAACCAATGGCATTAGAAATACAACAACACTAATAATAAGAAAAGTAACAGTAGCAGCAGCAGCGGCTGTCTAGCCAGATCAAGGGGCAGCAGGTTGTCAGCATACACATGACCAGACCCCATAGATCCAGACTCCACAGATCAGATCAACAGTTGAAGTGATCCTTATATAAGCAAATTAAAGAAGAAAAATATTTAAATGTCAATAACTATGGTCAGATCGCCTAGGATTGAAAAACAAGGTATACTATAACAAGATAGATAGTATTACACAATTACAGTGGGTGGGTCACTTCATTGGTTTCCACTTGTCATACTGTTAACACATTAGCACATTGAGCTCTGTCATCACCACACACCCTGTTAAATGCATGCCTCACTTTCATTCAAGACCATATATATCTGCATTTGGACATGGTTGGCCCTGGTAAAACATAACAGTAATATATAAGTGATTCTGCTATGTTTTACAGATGCTCTGATTGACCTGATGAAGCTTGTGTTTGATGAGGTGTTCCTGGACCCACCACACTCTTCACAGTATGAGGAAACCATCAGAGGAGGAAGTTATTGATGAATAGGTGTCATGCTTCAGTCAAGCCACAGCCTGAAGACAGCACAGCATTGAGCAGCATCAGGAAAGTTTTGGTATCTACAGGAAGATGTATGACAATGACCACTGTGACCTGAGAGCTCCATGACCAGCTGACACAATATCAGTATACAAGAAACCCCTTTACTCTGATGGAGGACATCATCTGGACAGTTTACATAAGAGTTATGACTTTGCTACTTTGTGCATTATACACACCCAATTTATATTTCCATTTCATTGGCTATTGGCTGTTTTATTTTTATGGATGGTTTTGGTCATTTTTAAATTTAATAGTAAGGGTCCTGTGGTATTAGAGAAATATATCATGTTCTTTCACAATGGTTTTTGAAAAAGTTATCTACATAATTGTGGTAGGACACAACATGCAAAGATCAGACACAGCTTCTCTCGCTGTCAGTGATCCTTGAGGTAGGATGTGAACATGAAGAGTGCAGAGCCTGAGACTCCCAGTTCTTGGAGGGTGGAGAGGAGGATCTGTGGGTTCACCTCTGCTGAAAGGTCCAGCAGGATGACAATGGAGGAGAGGGAGGCTGCTCTAGCAGTCTACAATTCCTCTGTGACGGCAAGGAGGACAGTTTCAGTTGCAACTGGTGAGGGCCAGGGTCACTTTGATCATTTACATTTTAAGTCATGTAAAAAATAAAAGATATACAGTATATCAGCAGGGTTGTGCACTTACACATTCTGATAAATCAATATTAATGTTTTGTACAAATGACAATAAAAGCACCAGGGAAATGACTGCATGTATATACAAAAGAGATCACTACAAATTTAGCTCTAATAATATTAATGTACAAAAAGATTGATGATTGATCATGATAATTAAGCAGCTTACTGATATATTACTTTGATTTTTTAAAAAAATGAATCTTTACCTGACACACTCATTATACAACTCTAGTGTTTTAGGGAGTGGCACGGTTGGTTGATAATATACATTATCAGGCGAGTGCAAAGATAGGTGTTGTGAGAGCAATTGTGGTGGGCCGGTCTATGACAAAAAAAACGGCCCTGGCATTTTTGTCCAGCCTTGATGAGGGCCAAGTTGTTCTGGTGGAGATATGCAGAAAGCTTAGTGAAGACAGCATGCTCAAGTGTTGGCTAGTACACCAAATGAGGCTAGTACACCACACACACCACACAAAGTCTCCCATCACAGGCTAGATTTTCTAAAGCCTAAAAACAGAGCCAAGAGGAGGTGCATAAGTCTAATTTTCCCTCAGACCACTTGAATTACAACACACTGAAAGGTTATTAAATCATTTTTGGCCAGTGACACCAAAAAATAAAGGAGATATGAGTTGCCAGACGTTTAAACAAATTTGGGGTAGCCATCAGAACTGGGTGCTTTATTGTTGTTGTTGTTTATCTATTTTTTGTATTGATTATGAGATTTTGGCAGAGTCGTTAATTTCAGTAAAGGATATCCACTCTTTTGAGAGGCAATACAACTATCTGGGTTCTATTATAGTTTTGGTATGGAATGTTTTAATTTATCGGAATATCAGCTACTCTTTTTTGGAATTGTATGATGCAGAGAAATTTGATCTATCCATTTTGTTCCACGTTCCACCCAAGTTATAGATGTTTAAATGATAGTCAGGTGTGTTTACTGTAGAAGGCACAAACTGGGGGTGTGTATGTGAGAAAGAGAATGAGTGTTAGGAGTGAGTGAGCGAGAAAGTTTGTTATCAGTGATTTAATGAAAAAATAGCTTGCAGGCAGGCAGTTAGAAAAGGGCAAGTGGCCTCTGAGCTGAAGAATGGACCCTGGGACCTCAGGCGAAGCAATTTTGGGGCAGGGCCGATGGGCAGAGCAGGTTTGGATGCTGTTGGCGGCATTGAGCTTCTCTGAAGATCAGGCAGGGCGACAACCAGAAAGGCAGAACCACTCTGGTCCAGGTTAATGTTTGGGTGACAGAAGGTCAAACACAAAAACACAAAGCAAGACAGCATACTGTAGTAACTACGACCAACTGACAAGGTAACAAAGAAAGTGGACCAGTAGGTAGTGATGAGGGAATGAGATGCAGGTGAGGAAGTGGGCGGGGAATGCCAGGCAACTGCCAAGCAAATGAGGGAAGATAAGATAGATGTAAAGATGAGTGGAGCAGTCAGGTAAAAGGGAAAGTCCAAGGGAATCTGGTGGATGGATGGAAAATGGCAATAAAGGAGGCTGGGGTATTAGGAATGTTGCACGAGGGGAGGTATAGATAGTCTAATTAAAGTGCATTTGCAGATAATTATCACTTTTATTGTGATTCCTCCCTGAAACTGCTGTTTTAATCTTTTATTTTCTGCATTTCTGCAGCACAAATTGAGATCAGACTAGACATATTAACGTTGTTTGGGGCTGCCAATTGTAGGGGTTATGTGGTTTTATGAATACCAAAATATTACATTAATTAACACATTAATTGGTATGGGGTGATTACACTTCACACCAGGCTAACAGTGTTTACAACAGAATTTAAATTGTATTAAAGTCACCTTGGTGCACCACCCATAAAGGGAAAATGATAGCCAATTAAATAAATTAATCTCATAAATCAAGTATACTAAACTATTAATTTTGAACTCTAATAATTAAAATAATAACTACAAATAAAATAACCATATGAATACTCTAGTAAAGCTTGAAGGGTTTTGGAATTCGGAATAATAGAGGATGACAATTCACTCTCTTACATTAAATATGGTAGACCAGAATGTATATCCACAAGCATTTATTTATAAGATAATAATAAAAAGGTAAAACGCACATGCAATCTAACTAAAACATTTACTAAAACTAAAGGAGAGTGTGTCTCTATGTATGCAAAAGAAAGAGAGAACGAACATATGGTTGCGCACTAGAATTAATGTGTATGTTTGTTCTGCCTGTGTGTTCGGCGCATGCACGGGCAAGAACACACATGTTGTCACAGTCCTGTTTAGTTGCATGAGTTTTTTCATTTGTTTTGAGTCATGTGGGTTCTGTTTTGGTTCTTTTTTGTCATGCCCTTGGTTGTTTCCTCAGTGTGTTCAGTGTTTCCCTC
>JAVQJF010122844.1:0-16712 GCA_036023855.1 Gadopsis marmoratus | reverse complement strand
AGAGCAAGTCCTCTGGGCCAGGGGGGGGGGGGGGTCTCTTTGCCCTGCTTTCCCGCTCTCTTCCCATCTTTCCCTCTCATGCTTTCTCTTCCCAGAGCCCCAGAGCCGAGACCTTAATGAAGACGAATGCGAGGAATCAATTTGCGGCATCTTCCTTCCATCTGGCTGGGGCTCGTCTCTGCACCTCAATTAGCACGGCAGCTGGGGTAGAGCTCCTCCAAAGCAGCCCTATTACACACACCAGCGTCTTGAGGAGCAGCTATGGGCTATGGGCATGGCTGAGAGAGGAATGCATTAAAATGGGAGGAATGTGCTACTTAAAGCTTAGCAGTGAAAATCAGTTTTTTCTTCTGAACCCAGGAATGAAATGACAGCTTTGCCAAACTCCACTCTGCACCATTTAATGTTCTCTAACAACCCAGTTGATGAACATTAAAGCGAATAGGATGTTCGAGACAAGTGTTTAAGTTGTATCATCATTTCTGATTTGTTGTGGAGGCAGATTTGAAAAAAGAAAAAAAAAAGAAAACACCCTAAACTAGTAATTGCTTGACAAATCTGTTATCACTATACAACAAATTAGCAATTGTTTGTGCGTGTCCTTGTTGGGAAATCTGGAAAATGTTCCACCCGTTGCTTACTGTCTACAAATACAGCTATACAACTGTGCAGATGTCGTAAAGTGGTTAGCCACTTACCATGCGAGAAAGTACCTATGTAAAAATGATCACAAGGAAACTGACATAGAAAGCACACAGTACACAAACATGTATATGGGAAAGCTAATAAATAACGTGACTAAAGAGGGCTTTTAACAGACAAGGCCTTGTAGAACCTGGTAGTGAGTTTTTAGGATTCACAGTCTTACATTGCTCTCTCCAGGATAGAGAGAGAATCCACTGGGGTCTTAGCTAACAACAGTTAGGATAGAACTAACTGTAAAAAGTACCTAAAAAGTGGTGTGTATGAAGGTTACATTGCTCACTGAGCTGAGAATTTCTCTCCGGTCTGTTCTTACTTGTCGATTCCAGAGATAGCGAATCCAAGACTGGCGGCTACCCAGACACAAACATAAATACCAGCATCTACTGTCGCTGCAAGCTGCTGTTTTCCTGGATTATATATCAGTGTCACACACTGACCAACGCTCACCAAATATTGACATGCTGCTATCCAACTGTCCCAGCTCAAACCGTTGGAGTCCATCATCCTGCATATCAGATTACAGTGAAGCTAACAAATAAGGGCACAGCAGTACACTGCCAATATCTAGCTTAATCTTGGGCATTTATACTGTAAGCTTGTTATGATGACAAGCTTGGCAATGGATGGCTGGGGCAAATCTTAACACCAGACTAAAGAGCTCAGGCAGACAGAAGCTTCGTTCCTCAGAGGGACAGCTCATTCTGAGGCTACACAGCTCAAATGGAGGACACCCAGTGTGACCTACAGGAGGTGATCAGGGATGATCTATTTGGCTATTTGGCAGGAGGAAGCCTAATTAAGTGAGCAAGAAAGCAAGTAAGTGCTCTATTTGTTCATTTATTTGGCAGTAGCTTGCTCCAAAGTAGATTAATTGCCCTTAAGGTAAAGGAAAATTGAGACCCAGAGGAAAATTGAACTTGGATGAAGTCAAGCCTATACTTTGTCTAAATACTTGTGCTAGACTTTAAAAAGACCCATTTTGTTTGTCCAAATCAAGGTGAAGTGTTGCTTTTAAAAATTAAGTTCTGTAACTAGCAAATTTAATTTCTCCAATCACACGCAACCCATTGACGGAAGCTGTACTATCAAGAGCCCTCTCCAGTGGGCAAAGCCAACAATTCAATGACAATTACTTTGGCAGTAATGTGAGCTACTTCGTTATCATCTTTCACGCTAAATGGTCCCTTATCAAACTGTGTAGGTGCGTGCACTCACCTAATTGAGTTCCACCATGTAGGTCATGCATGTGATTCACAACATGCCTGCACATTGCTCTCTTTCTGTCTACTCCTACTCTCTCACCCTCCCACACTACCTTCTTAATGCCTAGACCGAACATTCTGCAGATATGTTTTAGCATAGAAATGGCAGTTGATTTCAGTCGCAACACAAACATATGCACGGAGTAGGTGTTTTAAGAGGAAAAAGGGAAGGAGGCAGGTGAAGAGGCATAATATGCACATACATATAGCCTACACTCATATACATGAAAGGTATATATTATAAATAACTATGCATCTGTGTATAGTTTGGCTTCAATACTCCCACCCCTGCAGCCTGTGACTCAGACATACAGTGCCTCTAACAGCGTGCCCTGCAGCAATGGACACACACTCCGCTGGATGAGCTGTGCAAAGCTCTAAAGGGATGACAGATGGGGAAGACCCCCTCATGTCAACATAGAGGAGCCTCTAACATCCATGACTATGTGCGTGTGCGTACACATGCTGATGAGTCAGCGTGAACACTGAGTCCTGCCTCTGGGGCATCACTCCTTCCTGGCATTGGCTGTGTCAGCATCAGAGACATTTCAGACAAATGTCAAGCACACTACCACTACTACACATCTGTATACTTGCACTTGCACTGTATGCACTGCAGTTTAAGTACGCATACTTAATAGTGCACAGCAGGTCATCTGTAATTTCATCTAGCAAGCATGTTTATTACTTATTTTAGTTCGAATCCGTCCCATTTGTAGTCTAAAACTTTGTTAACAAAAATATAGGCTACACTATCTGTGAATAAAGATCACATGCAAGAAAGGATTTGAGCCAAGTTCAATGTTTAATGTAACAAGTTCAAGGCGCAGTATGTGCATTGAACCATCAGGATGCCCTTGATGATGAATAAAAAGGCCCGTCTTCCACACAGTACGATCCTTCCACTGTATGTCCTAACACGCTCTCTGGCATTGCCGCCTCCCCCAACCACTCAACCTCTGAGTGACTACACTCTTTCCGAAGTCAGTCCACACCAATAAGGCTGTGCTATAAGCTGTGCCTTCACACTGTCAGTGCAGTTCACCTGCTAGCTCAACACTGCCTGCTAAAGACGGAGATGACTGGACATGGAGGTGGATCGAAGAGGCTGGCTCTCAGGAGTGGTGCTTGTCCGTTCGTTGCGTGTTTGACTCGTGGAGAGAGCTATGTCAACTGTAAAGCAGAGTCTCTACATCTCAGCCCTTTTCAGGTGAAGAAGGGAGGGGGAAAGGGAAGGGAGAAACATGCATGTGTGTGAGTATGTTAGAGAAAGAAAGAGGAAAGGCTCATTAGTCTTTGTTGTCTGTGTAAATAGGGGCATTGAAAGCAGCCATAGGAAAGCTGCATCTCTGCTGCCCCTCTCAGGTAATGAGATGCAAGTTTTCTCCACTGATTTCCCATTTTCAAATCGTCTCTTTCATTGCTTTGTCACTATCTCAGTCCCACTGTCCGCTGCTCCCTTCCCCTCCCTCTCTTTCTGCTGCAGTGCTGTGTAATGGATGCCCATGGGTTACGTGTACCTGCTGTGTGCAGTGAGCTCATATAATCTGTCAGCAGAGACATGTTAGTATATGACATGAATTTGTAGAAAGAGAGATTAAAAAACACAAAACAGATTTTCAATTAGGCAGTGATCTACATACACAGCAGATGAGTTGTGCGATAATCTACGAACAGTAAATGAATGTGTTCCCTGTCTTAATATTTTTCCCACTCCATATAAAATGAACTGGAGTCACATTACTGGGCTAAGCCATGAATGTCCACTGGAGACCAATAACAAGGACTGCTGGTAATGACAAAGTTAATTAAATGAAGAGAGCCATTGGAGAATAGGCATGTTTAGCATCAAATTAAAGAACTGCAATATCTTCTGAAATCCATGATTACATTTCCATTAAAAGTATACTAACCTTCCTAGCTATTAGGTTTAAGACTTCCATCAGACCAACAAGTCCTAAACCATACAGTACTCAATCTACAAATTAACCTTTCAGATCTACCACCCATGTAATTAAAAGGCCCTACACCCCAATGGTTTCCCTTATTTTGCCTATTTAAACTCCTTCTCAGGACTGTGTGGAAATAGAAAAGACTTATATTACTGTTGCACCTGTTTGGGTGGGAGATGTTACCCTTTATCATACTTATTAGTTTGTAGCCTCATGAAATTCCAGCATAGGTTCAGCTAGCCTCAACATGAATGAAGGCCTCATTAACCAGAAGCGGAAACACATGAGTGGGTGTACAAGGCCTTTAAGGTATGTTAAGTTTAGAAACAAATAAATAAGGGACAGACTGGGGTTATGGTTAGGTTACCAACAGGTAATAATAGAATATGAACCATGGTCTCTGGTGCAGAAGTCACAAACTTTGTGTCACAAACCATCCAACCTGGTCTGACCTGACTTTTTATGGCAGTCTAATAATGTCACACTACTTCCTTTGCCACTTCCAGGGGTCATTATTTGTACAAACACAAGAAGCTTGCCAGGAAAATGTAAACATTGTTTGTTTTAAGCATGGTGTTGTTTTTCTAATGAGCACAGTATCCATTAGACATAAGAGGGGGATTTTAATAGACTTTATCAACCTTTAAATGAAAATTACTTTGCTGCATAGCTGTTAGGAGACCGAGTGCAGTAGTGCTGTCCTTGGTCCTGAAACACACTGCATATCTGACTGGCTGGGCCTGGAGCACTCCATGGTGCTGAAAACAAATTTACCAAGATCATAGCCATATTCATAGCTCTTACTATGTGGAGCTCAAAAGTCAGCTGAAACCGTGAGTGTGATGCATATGCAATTAAATGTACTGCCTTTGATTGTTCTGTAGATCGCTGCAATTCTCATTGTATATTCACTGCAATCAAATGACAAAATCCACACTTTAGTCCTAAACATTTTGTGATAATGCCAAAAGGTACTGGAAATGTCTGTGCTGGTGCTGTGCTGTGTTGTGCTTAGGTAGTAGGAGCTTTACAGCAATGCAGTGACAGAACCACAGCTAAGTACAGAGTCTTGGGAAGATGTACTTAGAGCTTTAGTGGCGTATGCTAGACAGCAGAAGCTGACTGCGGAGTACTGAGCACCACAGGGATGCCAAAGGGAGACACGAGAGGGAGCAAGACAGAGGGAGGGGGAGAGGAGGGGACAGAGAGGAGGGAAGGAGGGGAATGACAGAGGAGCTTCCATTACTAAACAGAGGGAACATTAAGAAGATTTAATTTGCCTAATGACAAAGGCAGATCCCTAAATGGCTGCACACTATATTGTAGTGAAGCATATTCCATTAATGCAATACATCTCTGAATATTTAGGTCTGCTGCTCCCTCAGCTTTTTTCACTCTCTTCAGCTTTTCCCCTCTTTCCTTTTAGCTTTTAGCTTATACCCCTCTGTGCCAGTTCTTTTTATTACATAATATTGCGGACAAAAAGTACAGAGAGGCTGGTGCGTGTGCAACCATGCCTCTTTATGTCTCTGTCTCCCCTTCTACTTCTCCATTTCTTCAATCCCCTTACTCCATCATCATCCAAAATAAACAAACACACACACTCAAAGCAATAAGCTATTATTCATGCACAGATGCACACGGACACACACAAATACCCGTAACTATAACACAAGCAAATCTAACTTCTTGTCTTGTTTCACACACGCTCATTCAAATCAATGCAGTATGCGATTAACATCAAAGCCAAGTTTACATACAAAGCTCCAGGGTGTGGGTAAAGCTTGCGCATTCATAAGTGATGGCAAAACACACACATACACAAACACACAAAAGGGGGCCTAACTTCACACTGCCAAAGTTGCCATTACTCAAACTGAGCTGAAGGGCAAAAACACAAAAAAGAAATCAAGATATGCATTTGTTGTAAGGAAATATAAATGGATGCATTCATAATTCAGCACATATTAAATCATGCACAGAACTCTGCCAAACATACAGTAACCCCCATTAATTCATTCGAACACTTCCTGTTATCCATAGTGTTAGTACAGTTAGAGCAGAAGAAGCCTGTACATAGTGAGTGCATTGTTACTACTCACATATGAAAGATGGATTACCATGTTTGTTAGACCTCGGTTGGCATGGTTTGTGTTTTGTGAAGCTTCATTTGTTTTAGGTGGTGCTCCAATTTGCTGCACGTAAGCAGCTCATTTCTCTTTGTTAGCTGGTTAATAATATTCTAAGTCAGAGGACTTTGTTGTGCAAGGCCAGAGAGCCATTTGAGGGCTGTAACTGTCTATCCTCGTATTCTTTCTTTTCGGGCTGTCCCATATGACCTTGCTTTCAGCGGCTGAGTTAGAGATTAGAGATTAGATGGGGGAGAATACAACTGGGAGGATTTAGATTGTTAAAGAGAAACTACGGGTTTTAAGCAGGGATGCCAAAGGGAAAAGAAAGGTCTTAAAAGATACATTAAAGCTGAGCCGCAGTAGTATTGGGAGATGAGAAAAAAGGAAGAGGGAATGTGCGTGTGTGTGTGCATGCGTTTCTCTTTGTATGCCTTTGGCTAGAAGTGGTGGGAGGTCTTTCGTTTTTATTCCAACAGAGTTGTTAGTCCACTAATTGTGCTTAATTACCTGATGGCTCTAACTAGGGCCCTTGAAAGTATGAGAGGTGCGACCCTCCTGGTCGCCCTCAGAGAGTCACAAAAAGACCCCTGGGCTGGCTGAAGCCCTCTCAGGTGTGTGGGTCAACTTTAAGAATTTGTTTGAATGTGAGAATTTGTTGCCAAGTATGTTGAGGGGTTGAAAAAGAGCTGGTGTTACAGATGATGGGGGTGAGACATGTGTGCGAGATAGAGAGACAGAAAAAGTTAAAGTGACTGAGCATATGCTCACTTCACATTTGTCCCTCTGCTCTTCCCTTTATTCTTCCCCTCTCTCTTCGTCACCCATTTGTTTCTCCTAATAATGATGAGGGGTTGACATGGCAGTGGGCCTGCGCTGTTAACCAGCTTATGTAACCGTGCCCTGGCGGCTTGGAGGATGTGCTGACAGCATGCTTTCTCAGCGTCATTAGCAGAGTTACACAGCTGGCTCCGAAATAGGGGGAGGAGCATGGGAGACAGAGAGATAAAATAGAGGGAAGAAGGGGAAAGGACAGAAAGTGTGACTAGGGAAGTTGGGAGAAGAGCAAAAACATCAGCAGCCATGAGGTGGATGGATGGCTAAAGATAGAAGAGCGGTGTGTGAAGAAAAGGAAGGATGCAGGGTTACCAGGAGCTATGGGACTTCCAGGAGGTCTATCCCAGCTGTGCAGCTCGCTCAAACACTAGTCGCACACCTCAGTCACACATACCTTTTTGCCCTTTTGTTCCACACTTAATCAATGTTTACTGCAGCAATGCAGCAGAAGTGCTTCAGTTCCACCTATTGTTATTTTGTCTCAAAAAGGAGACAGACATCAAAGAAGAAGAAAAAAAAAATAGAAATGCTTTTCTCCCATCGGGCGCTCATACAGCATGCTATCATGCCCCACATCAGAGGAAACAGAAAAGCAATTCACATGCAAATAGCATTCTCCCTGTGTACTGAACACAGATTAGAAAAACAGCAACCTTGCATCACAGAGCCCGAACAATGTCGGGGAAGACGCGTCAGATAACACAGATGTAACACATCGAAAACATCAAACGGACCCGGAAACTGCCTGACAGAGGAAGCTGTCAATCACAGTGTCTGAACTCCAGCACCCTGTGGGTATCAAACAGAGTACCAAGACAGCATACCACATTTGCCAACTTTTGTAATTCCTATTCATATTCTGCAGTGAGAACAACTTGTGCAATGAGTGGTTAGTGCAGTCAACAAACCCTTTTTGATTTGGCTGTAAAGCTGCCATGTACATAAAATGAAATGCTGCAACAGGAGTTGAATCAGCAGCCAAAATATCTCTGAGGCAGTTATGAGCAATTTAAATTAAGCTATAGCAGCTATCATTTCCTGGCTGCAGGGCACACAGGGAACAAATGAGGAAGACAACTGATGGAGACATTTGACAAAACGTTGATGGGGTGATACCAATACCATAAATACCAATAGAGAACAATATTTTTCACTTAGTTTCTCTTTTTTGATCCAACATACATAACCCCAAACTCCCACAAAATACAGACGCACACACCCACAGTCTTTCAGTCTCTCTCCCCTGCATGGTTTAACACAAGCTGCTTGGCTTCAAGCTGAGTTTGATTGGTGGAAGGCCCAGTCCACCGAGAGCTGCGAGCTCAGGGCCTGGATAAACATCCGCTGGGCACAGCAAAGAGGCAGAGAGAGAGAGAGTTAGAGAGGTGGGGATAGACTGCACATCTCCAATACCCTCGCCACCAGCAACAGCAGCAGCTGCTGCAATCTGAGGCCCCTCGTCCTCAAGTGTTGACAGAGAGAGTTGAGTCTGGAGGAAGATTTGGGTAAAGCATGCTTAAGGAAGTGGAAAGAGTTGAGGATTGTGGCGATGTATTTCTATATAAGGTGTGGAGTCAGCACAGAGGAGAGCGTTGCATGGATTCCAGAGGAATGAGTCGATATACAGTATATGAATATATGTGGGAGAGAGAGAGGGAGACCATGAGGCCCACATGCATTTGTTTATGTGTTTGGTGCAGCGTATGAGGCTTTAGAGCCTTCATCAGCCAGTCAATACCTCCAGCTCTGACAGCTTGCATTTCTCCTCTCTTCCTTTTTTTTAACTCCTTCTCACATCCTCTTCCCTCGGGTAGACACACACAAACACTGTTGTCATGTCCTAATTCTACTTTCCGCTCTCATTTACTCTTGCGCCATTTCCCAAAGTCTCTGCCTTCATTTCGTCTTTTTGCTAACGCTCCCATCTCTGCCCCTTCGTCCTCTCTCCAGAGGGGGATTTCTGTAGGACAAGTGCCATGTCATGGTTTATGGTTATATAACGTCTGTTGTGTTTGTGTGTGTGTGCATGTCTTTTCTGCCCATGTCGGTGACGTCACAGACAGATAACAGGCTTAACTTTGACGAGCCTCCCAAATGCCTTGGGGCAGTGCAGTGACACGGTTTCACCTCAAAAGCACAGAAACATCCCACAGCAGCGCTTAACACAGAGAGCAAGTGCTCTGGGCTGATGGAGAATCTGACGTCTCCACGTACACACAGAGGGGCGCCTAAGGAGACGATAAACAACAACTAAAAAACAGGGGGAAATGAAACGTGCTAGCAGGGCACAAACTCATTTACTCATTCATTGAATCCCTCCATACTAGAGCATGACGGACATGTCATCACGTGAGAGGTTACACATACAGTATATGGATATGGTAGTGTATATGATGGCAGATATACTAATAGATATTGATGTGCAATAAGGTTTTATGTGCTGCCTTTTGTCATGTATTTTTGACGTTTATATTTTGAAGTTTAAAATATTTTATTGTACTTATCTTCTATAGTTAGTTACTGCAGTGAAATGCAATGTCTTATATGTGCTGTTATTAAGTGTACTGTTCAACAACTATAGCTCATATTTTTCACATCGAGCAGAGTAAACTCAATCTTGTTCTCCTGTGTGCCCCTCACACATATCGTATACATTGAATTCCTTCTGTGACAAAACAGCTTGCCTTGTAACTTGTAATGTATTTTTTTGTCCTAACACTTTCACAACTAAATCTGAGGAATCAATGTAAAAAATTATATTAAAGCCTGTATAACTTTTCAATGGCAATAAATAGTTTCCATATGAAATTTTTTCTTCTCAAATCAATACGTTAAAGGATGTTAAAGGTTGATCAGTTCTTGCTAACTTTAGCTGGATATTGCTGTGTAACTGACATTAGAGTCTGTTCCGTGACTTCAGAAGTTATTTCTATGTGAAACTGCATTTTAATAGGGCTGCAGCTAACAAATACTTTCAGTATTGATCAGTCTGCCAAATATTTTCCTGATTATTTCATTGTTTCGCCTAAATAATGTCAGTAAAACAAGAAGTGCATAACTTACATCTCACAAGAATACATGTTTGTTGTTGGTGCTTTTGGTCACGTTCCACTCACTCTCAGGACACCTAGTGATTAAAGGGACTGATTCAAGAGGAGTTTGGAAAACGGAGGTTTGCTTACAGCTTGTACTGCATAGTGTATTATGTTTTTTGTGTGCTATGTTTAGTTTTGTTTACTCTCAAAATTCAAGAGGCCTCAACTATCCCACACTGGGCTGTAGTTAACGACCGATATAAAAATTTAAGGAATATTTATTTGTGATCCCTTATCTTAAGCCTTGGTGTGGACATGAGTTGTGTAATTTTATGTAACGGAATGTTTTGTTTCTTATCTTTTTAATCATAAAGAATTATTTTGGGACCCCTTAGGGGCATCTTGAGCCCAAGGTTGGGAACCACTGGTTAAATTACAGGTGAAATCTGCACTTTGTGATGCCCACAAGGTCAAACATATGACCCATTCACCATCATCAGAAGTGGAGGCCTGTGATTTTTAAGTGGATCTCTCAAAGAGAGTTAAAAAGTGGACAATGGAAGCATACAGCATTGCCTCAGGACCACAATAGTGCCAAACTGGAACTAAGGCTCCTCCTAAGTCGGTGGGTACTCACTGTGCTTTGGCTTCCTTAAAGAACATCCCTTGAAGAGGGAGACAGAGAGGGAGAGTGATAGATGTGAGAAATGCTACCGATTTTCTATTCTGTGTGAGGTACGCCGCCTGCGTGCGCGTGTCTCCTGCAAATGTTTGTGTTTTTTTCAGAGCTTCTTTTAAGTAGCACACTGCAGGCAAACACAAATATCCCTGAGGCTGGGGTGGAGGGAGGGCTTGAAGATGGCACAGAGAGAATGGATTAGGACACATATATATATATATACACACACACACACTTCCTGTTGGTACGTGCATGCCCTCATGTTCCCATACACACACACACAAACACATGAATAAATGCTACACAACACAGACCCCATATCCTTTGCTCTCCAGAACTCATCCTCTCTCCATTTATCATTCACAGTTTTCTCATTTTGTGCCATTTTCCCTGGTCTCTGTTCTCTCCCTCCCCTTTTCTTCACATCCCAAACCCCGTGTTTCACCATTAATTTTTTACAACACCTGAGAGACACTCCTCCCTGTTCTTTCACTCATCCCAGAATGGATCCTTTCCTTCTCTTTGACAAATAATAATAATAATAATAATAATAATAATAATAATAATAATAAAAATAATAATAATAATAATAATAAGTCTCTCCCCCTGAAGAGTCCATTTGTATCTGACAGAATAGCTTCCATGCCATTGACGTTTACCAAGCTAACTACCCATTGCCAGGGCTGCGCTGCTGGTTGCAATCATGGCTGTCAAACACTTGGCTAAACTGAGAGCGTAAAAAGCTTAAGTGTGGTTCTAGCTGCTAGTGGCAAAAGTAAACACACCGCAGTGAGCCAAAAGTGCAATAGTGATAATGTCCTTTTACAATAGTTTCAAAGTTCCTCCTTGGTGCCAATCTCCAAGCTCAGTTCTTCTTGACATTTCTGACATACTGCAGCAAATGGTAAAAAAGTTGATTTGTGTGATTTTAATTTAATGAGGATTTTCACTTTGCCAACTCACCTCTCAAGATGACAGAAAAATAAACCGATTAATAAGATTACTTTGAGCATTGGGTCTGTGTGGCTGTGCTGGTAGAAAGATGCGATCTGTTGCCAAGCTGCACTTGCCATATTTGTAAGGCTGCTTTTCAGTGCACTCTGGTTTGTAAATCACTTTGGATAAAAGCGGTCATTAAATTATAGATTAAGCACAAACCAGAATTGCACTTGTGATGAAATTATTTATTTTCAAGAGACTCTGGCGGACACACAATTCACGCCGGCTGGCTGACAACTGGGTGCAGGTGGTCAGAGCTCAGCGGCGTTTGATTAGGGTTTCTGCATAATGAGTGGATACAGGCACTCGCACACAAACACAAAGTTGACTATCCGTGTGGGGACTCTCCACTGACTAAATTTCTCACCCCTTAACAGAACTACATCCTAAACTGTAGCCCATCACTGAACTCAAGTCTTAACCCAAAATAAACTGGCAAAGTTGTGGGGACCGCTTTTTCAACCAGTCAAAATTGGATGGCTCCTAAAGCATGAGGGTGACACCAGATTTGGGTATAATAATATACTGTATGTATATATATATATATAATATAATCAAGAGTCAAAGCACATACTGTATGTGGCATAATGTCCACCTCTTGGTATTCAACGCAGCCTTGCTTTGATCTTTGCCCCACTCGTTCTCACCTCGGTCGCCCCACTCTTGCTGCACTCTGCCTCTGATCACTCTATTTACCTCAAAGACAGTTTGTCCATATTTTAGTCTGATTTGCCTTGGTGAAGCTGCCCTCTAAGTCAAGGTGGAAGTGGGACTGTCTGACAACTTGATCATACAAATGAAAACTAGAAGCTGCCAACAAAAGTCTATAAAAAGGCAGAGCTTGTGATAAATTCACATAAACCTGGTGTTTGCTGGGGGACATCAGTTCACAGAGAGCAAAGACATTGTTTGATGACCGTTTTGAGATCTCAGTGGTTCTTGTTTTTACAAATGTATGGCTTTGTAATTAGCTCTCATACTCCCAAATTCTTTCCTATCAACGTTGAACAATGGAGATGACGCCCACTAATATCCAGAAATATATAAAATAGGAAAATTTAAATGAAAATAAATGTAACTTTTGAGGCGCTTGCATCACTTATTACAGTGAGTAATCATTTGCGTTTTTAAAAAAAGACTTATCAAACCAGTTATTAAAGCTGTTAATTTCCTATCAACTAATCAATTAATGAACTAAGCATTTCAGCACTAGCATTGTGTACATTTAAAAGCCGCAAAATGTCAACTTAGTAATGGCAGTGCACATGCGCAGCTGACAATGACCTCCTAAAGGCTCCCTGGAGCTTCTTAATACCCATTTTGAATACAGTCTCACCTAACATTAAAGGTTATTATAGAGCTTGCCGAGAAACAAGGACTCTCAAAAAAGAAAGTGTGCTCTCAAGGAGCTGTCATGTGTTGTAAAGCATGCAGATTTTAAACATACAAATGTGTATATATATATGAAAGTTAAGGTAAAGATAACAGAGATACTGCAGAGTGCCCTTCATCAATATATGCTCAACTGAGGCTTTTTTTCCCTTTGATCTATAACAATAAAAAGGCAATTCTGAAGTTAGACGGAAGGGCATCGATCTGGCCTCGTGAAATATCTACTACACATCTAGCCACCCTTGGCTGAGCCCGCCGATCGAACCTTGGCAAGTCATGAGGTGCATGCGTGAGCTTGTGTGTGCATGCACACACGTGCAGGTATGCGAGCAGTGGAAAGATCTCAACCCCTGACCACCACACAGTGTCAGATTATCCAATAAAACCGGGATTATGGGAATACGACTGGCAAGTAAAGTGATGTCTGCTCTCTTTGCTTTAACATTACAGCGTGGAACTAAAGCAATCTTTTGCCAGTGTACTCATGCAAACTCTGACAGCCTTGCCCCTGAGTCGCTCATTCCTGGGGAAATGTGCTGCGTTAAGAGTGCTTCATTAAACTCTCACACACATATAAAGACACACACATAGAAACACTCCCCCTCCTTCACCCCCTATAAATATGCAGGTGCACAGACACACATACAGCACAAATGCATACACAAGCACAAATGCGTACACACAGCGATAGGACCCTTGTCGCCTGCAGTGGGCTTGCTGGCACACTTCCTCCACCTAACTGTTATTGCATTAGCTGTATAATGTAATGATGGGCAAGGTTTTGACTGTTTGCCATCCTCGAGGGCCTAAAGACACTGTAGGCTGTCACACAGCAGAGAGGGACATACCAAGGTCAGGAGGGATTGAGGCTGACACGAGTGTGTAGACTAAATAAAAATGTGTTGAAGCAGGAAACACAAGAAAAGGGACATGAAAAGATTGGAGAGGGGGTTTAATGCTCGTGTGTGCTCGAGAAAGTCAATGACAGAAAATCTTTGTTGATTTTATTCTGTAAGTGTTTACATCAGCACAGTGTTATATAATATATATAATATAATATAAGTTGATGAGCACTTTTCCAGGAGTCATAATCAACAATCAACATTTTTTAACTAGTAAAATGTGAATGAAAAACACTATGATGATAGTCTTCTGATGACAGAAAATGTGCTGTGCGGCTCTAAGAAAAATGTTCTATACATGAAAATATAACACTATGCCAGTGTTTATTTGAATAGAGTGAAAAGGCCCAGTCTCCATAAATTATTAAACAATGTTATAAGAGATGTTTTATATTTGTTCTTTACTCAATTGAGAAAATTGCTATGAATAGTAGTAAATAATGTTAAAGGAACAACACCTACCATCTAATAAATAAATACCAAAGACGAAAACTTCTTAAGAAAAAAGGGATTCCTGAAAGTAAGTCTCAGCGGAACCTTACAATGCAATAAACTACACAAGAGCAAAGATTTGTGGTGCAGCAACGAAGCATAAATGCCAGAAATTTAACTCTGATATAAACAGATTAAATAACCTAATAAATACAATACTATAGAGTGAAGTATTCACAGGGGAACATAATAAACATATATCTTCGATATTAGTTTGTATCTAGTTCATTACAGTCGGCTTGGTGTGTAGGCATGCGAAGTCGTGACTGGATTCGGTGATGCCGATTGGTTCCCTCAGCCTGGCTCAACTTTTCAAGATGCTTTGAATGTACAAAGAAACTAAACCATACAGTCACATGGCAAGATTTCCCTGGCCATTGAGTGTAGAAGAACATTACGAAGCATAAAGTTGTAACCCCAAAATGTACACTATCACTATTCAAAATACCTATAACTCACTCAAGACATCACTAGGCCCTGCGAGAAAGAAAAATCTTTTTCTTCTTGCTTTCACATAGAATGAAGAAACCAATCTTCCAGTATCATCAATAATTGAAAAGGCGAGGATGTTTATTGGTAACAACAGAGGTTGTAATCGGATGGTAAGTGATGCTGACACATTACTGCTGTATATTACTCTTCTTATCTCCCGTCCTCGAGGGACCATATCGATCTTTTGAACACTGAAGTTGAAACAAAGAACTCCTCCACTGCCGGCTACCTGTCCTTTAAAAGGGCTTTTCTGTGTCAGAGATGGGATGCAAGTCAACTTTTATTGCTCTTCATTTCACCTCTCCCACCGGAAGAAAGTGTGAGTGGATGAAGAAAGTTAAGAGAAAAGTTACAAAACAGGAGGGGGAAAACAGGATACTGCAGTGTTTCAGCATTGTACATTGAGGATACATCTAAAGTATCTTTTAATGGAATAGAAATGAAACTGTGTGTTACGTAAAATAAATCTGTTGGATGGTAGTGAATAAAGGGTGGAATTATATTTCATGGAAATGTATTTCCAGACAATAAGTCTTCCAGACAATTTCCAGTCTTCTACTTCTAAGATGATGGTTATTTACAAAATGTACACACTACAGACATATACACATATGGAAAGACTCTGTCAAATTGGATTATGACAACAATAACTGTGTGTATAGATACAGTATTAAAATATGATACTGATGCTATTCTTAATTATAACTGTATTGGGCTCTAAACACTCTTCAGGACTAATGGCTGATATAAAAATGGGTCTGTAAATGAATGATCAACCAACTTAAATGTTTATGGAGGAAAATCACAAAGAATTGTGTCATTTATCGTAAGAAGACCTTTCACATGAACACTCCATTAGCATAATAATGTACAGTATGATGAATTTAACTAATTTGAAAATCACTGTTTACATTATCAGTGCATATGGTGTTAATATACTGTTTAGTATTTGAGAATGTTGAGATGAGTAGCAAACTAGAGAGATCTGGTGAGTTCACTTCATTCCACACCCCCAGATTCTTTTCATTTTTCAAACTTGTAGTCTTCAGCCCGAACCAACACTGACTGAAGCAACATATCTTGAGGCAGTTTCAGACTTTGTGCAGCTCCATCTGGAGGCACAAAAAGCTTTACCCAACTTTTTTCACATATGTAGTAGTACTTCCCAAGACCTGTAAACAGACTCCCCTTACGATGTGTGCTTACAGCCTGGACATTAGTATTTCAAGGAGCTTCATAGATTTTTAAAATGAAAAAATGTCTTGGAGACTGTCTTAGGACCAAAGTCTGCAGGAAGATGTGTGTAGGAATGCTTTGATGGAACATACTAATGGAATGAAGGTTCTCCAGAGAGTCCTAAATAATCCTTCAGATGTGTCTTGTCAGATTTTGGTCCACTCTCTCACTCATATCTCGTCTCTGGAACTCTTAATGCATGAAAGTGTAAGCGAGAGCGCAATAGAGGCAACAAAGGTCAAAGTTCTATGCTGCTGGAGTAGGGGGAAAGTGGGCCTCGTGGACTACACATCACACTTTTATGTATGTGTGTGTCACAGTTTGTTTGTGAGCACACTCACTCAGGCGTCTTAACAATGACAACGTATGGCGTTGAACGCCTGCAGCCACATTCCTGCTAGAGCAGCATCCTGCATCACTCTACATAGAGAGCATAGTCAGAGGACACAGCTACACACACGCACACACAGTACAAACACTGTCATAGGAAGTTGTGTTAAGAGTGTAGATGACAGATGCATACTCAGCTGGGGAGAGTAGAGCGAAGCTAAAAGCATCGAAGGGCACACCTAACACTACAGTCACAGCAAGAGAGAGAGA
>JAVQJF010122829.1:0-14189 GCA_036023855.1 Gadopsis marmoratus | reverse complement strand
CCATTTTTCCTGCTTCAACGCATCAACCTGCAGGACAAATTGTTCACTTGCTGCCTCATATATCCCCCCTACTGACAGGTGCCATGGTAACCAAATAATCAATGTTCTTCACTTCACCTGTCAGTGGTCAGAAAGTTACAGCTGATCGGTGTGTGTCATGTGTTTTTTCTACAGCCTTCAGAAAAAATGTTTTGTTTTCAATCAAAAGTCCTTGTAGGGCATATAGGTAGCAAACGTACACCCAGGATCACAACTGTGCCTCTTATTTAAAGGGACGCTCCTCGAATATTTACATTTAGGGACCGTGTCCTGTATCCTACCACCTTTCCTATTTTAGTATGGTTTCAGAATTTGAGTGGGCACTCCACCACACCGAGGGGGATCGCCAAACCTTTATCGCCTCCATCATCATAATACTGTGTACGAGATTTCAAGAGGAAATGTCACCTTTGACTGGGTTTGCCTTTATGTTGGTCCACAAAGCTGATCTTGATTTTTGCCTTGAATCCTCCTGCCTACCTCTCCACCACTCTCTGGCTTATTTTTAAACTACAATGACAGATTCAACACTGACATTTAAAAGGCGGAGAGGTGTAGTAGAACGTAGATGTATCAAAAGGTGGAAAGTTGAAAGGAAAACATCTTCTTTACTGAACTTTTGCACAAAAAAAAAAATAAATAAATAAAACGTTTGCAGAAACTATTCCAGGTCCTCTGCTCTCATTTTGGGGTTTTTAACATACTGTAGCTTCCTTCTTTTATATATTTTGTGCCACCTCCTCACCAAAACACATCTCTTTTTTTATTATTTTTTTCCCCCTTGTTGCTCTCCACGTAAGCACCATAAGCAGACCCTGATCTCTTGGTGAGCCTCCCCACTATTCTTTTATATATTTAAACTGTTAGTTTCACCTTTTCTTCCTGTAACGTGCTCTCTCCATCAGCAAGGTAATTTCCACCTTGACAAGCCATCATGTCTGCAGCGCCTGTACAGAACAGCCTCGTCTATGAGGCCATTACACAGCCGGCGGTAAAAAAAAACCAAATGCAACACAAGAAGACGGCGTCTAGCATAGCTCGTCAGTTAAAGCAAAGCTGCCCGAAAATGTTGCCCATCTGTTCGTTCTGCTAACGTAACTTGTTTAAACAGGTGAAATGGAGTACTCTAGCTGTCTGCGAGAAGCTGGTACAGAGTGACTGATTATAGTCTCTTTGCTCCCCGTTAGTATGTTTTCAGATTCATGCTTCATCCTGGAAGCTGATGCATGCTTCCCACGCTCGTTGCCAAAACCCAGAGCAAGTGAGAATAAAGTGTAGACTTACTCGTGGTGAAAGCCCCAACGCCTGTTGCTTCCACTGCATATTTCGGTGACGTTGAAAACTGGCTCTACCCTATCTATGATATAGGCTCATTGCTGTTTTCACCGTTATACAGTATGTCACTTTATACTGTGTGTCAGTGATAAGATCATTGCCATGGCTCAGTGTTTCTTCATATGCCTCTTCATCTGTCCAAACCGTGCTTTAGTATTCAGGCGGCGCATGCTGCCAGCGAGTCATGACTAATATGAGCTAGGAGCCACCCCGAGTCAAGCTTTAGAGCATGTGGCCCGTATTTGCATATTTTTCACCACCTGGTATGATATCTATCTTGGCATGGTGGTGTTTGTTATTGGAGAGTAAACCCTCTGATATTTCGGCGGCCTTTTCGTAATCTTCAGAGTCGTGCGGGGGGCCTTAGAAGCTTTAGAAATGACAGGATGGGGATTCTCCCATTTCTTCTTCCTGTGCATATCTTAAAAGTCACGTTATCACACATGCAGCCTTAAAGATTCATTGTTCACAAACCATGAAATAATTCCTGCAATTAAACCCCAAAGATTGTGCTGTTTTTTAATTTAACCGTGCGCACAAACGATCGGGTTTGCACACGATCCATATTGTGTGCACGCGGATTTCTCATCTCGTGCACTCGACACGATCATTTGTGCGTGCGAGATCATTTGTCCGCACTTGTCTTCAAGGTAGGGATCATGTGGACGCAAATATCTAGAACATTTTTCTAGACTTTGTGAGAACTGGACTAACTGCACATGTTTCAAAAAAGGTCATTAGGGTGATGAAACGATACAGAAGGCGGCAGATTGCCAGTGGAAAAAAAGACAGTTGATTCTAGAGTAGTCTGTAAAAAATGGAGTTATATAAGTTTATATAACTCTAATGTGAAATAAAAAAATCTTCTTTTCCAGTGTTCCATCCATAAGCATAGCAAAAGCCTGTGAAAATTGCCCTGGATGTGATTAGACGGCATGCATGGCACCGCCACAGAAAGCAAAAAGTGAGCCCTGCCTCTGAATTCTGTTTTGTTTGCGGAGGAATGGGGGGAAAAGCGGACGCGGAGCTGGAGAAAGATGTGGCACTGAATCCGATTGTTGCCCTCCATCACCAGCGGGACCTGGCTGTTGGATTGGCGTGCCACCCAGGCTCTGCCGAGTGCTCAGTCATCCGCCATTTCCAAACAGTGCAGCGACACCGGCTCTCTCTACAATCTGCTTTTGATGGATAAACACAATGTCATCATGTAAACACATCCTTCTCCTCCTTTGCATTTCAAAGCCTCCGGCGATACGTCTCCCTAGTCTGGCTCACGTAAGAGGGGCTCTCTCCGCTCACCTTTGATTTGTGGCCATGTTGTTCTCTTCGGCCTGTCACCAGGAAGCAGTTGGAATGACTGATCGAACTTTGAAAGACTAACGTTCACGTCAGTCCGGCCGCAGCAGATAAAGTATTAAGACGGGGAACAGAGCGGGATGCAGCTTCGTGTTCACTGAATTCTTATTCTGCAGACGCATTTCTGGCGGTATGCCAATTTCTTCACGTTATGGAATATTTTTATTTTGCAGAGGCTGAAGGAACAGCGACAGAATAAATAGCACATTTTGCGTGCAGTCTTCTGGATCCTCTTCTGTGATTTAGTCTCAAATTACAGCATTGGTTTGGTGCCAGCTGAGGCTTAGAAAGAGAATTCTCTTCTCCAGAGTGTTGCCCCGAGAGCGAACATTTCTAGTTTGTATTTTTTTAATTTATTTTTTCCTTCCACCATAAGAAACCAAGTCTGAATGGAGATACGGGCCTTGCCCTTTAAACATTAATAAGCCAGTTTTATAAACCCAGAGTGGTTTGCCGGGTAGAGAACTTTCTCCCCCTCTACTCCACCATCAAAAGCCCACCCCTTCTTTCTGCTTTTCTCTTGTCATTTATCAAGCAGCACCATAGGCCTGTTTGGCTTAATAAGTCTGTTTGTCTTTGCACTCGCTGGGTTTGCTCCCCCTCAGCAGTCCTCCACAGCAGAAGTGGGAAAGAATACCTTGGGGTTCGAAGCTTTAATTGGACCCCACTACGGCAGACCTGTGTGAGATGGTCTGCGTTTGATTGCGTGTTGTGAGATTTCTGCACCATGTTCGGGAAAGCTACAATGAGTAAAAAACCTAGACTTCAGTGTGATTTACCGTTGGATTTCATCACACTCCGGCTGTGTCACGTTTCAGGGGCTGCCTCCTTCCAGGGGGCGCTTCTTTGAGGGCAGAAGGAGGCTCATCAGAGGGTCAGCCGTAGTGCCGTTAGGCGTTCCAGCCCCAAAGCAGTGAGGGACCTGTCCACAGTGGATTTTAGGATAATGAGGACCACAAAGGCTCAAATCCCGGTCTAACGATGGTCACATTTCTTGGTCACATTTGAAAAGAAGGAACTTCTTTAGCAGCCTAAGAGGCTAAGTAGCGTTTTCTGGTCTGGAAAAACAAAAATGTTCTCAAAAGTATTTGGCAAAACCATCTAGTAGTGCACACTGTAGATGTCATGTTTAGGAGACGGCGTTGTTGCTTTGAACAGACCAGCACCTGAACTGGGACACAGCTTTACGTCCCTTTTTTTAAAACATCCAGTGGTTTGAGGTCACGAGGGAAACATGACCTAGATTACAGATCTCTCACTTTGTCATGGCAACGAGGGCCACTATCCTTTTTTTTTTTTTTACGCATTCACTGAATGTTTGCCTCTTTGAAGGCACGGACTTTGATTGGATGTCAGCATTCTTAGTGCCCCATTATTTCCTGGGATTTATTTCTTCCTCCGGCAGCTTTCAGGGTATAATAGTCCACCAAAATATTTGTTTGTAATCTTGCTGTTATTCATCCTGCGTGTGTTTGCCTTTGGTGGGGTTTGATCAATAGTCTTCTTGTGAAGTGCCCATGTGTGGATGTAACAGATCCAAGCCTATTTATGTTTGCTAACATCAGTATTGACTCTGGCCATGGGGTGGCTCCACTCTTTTCTCCCTCTCTCTCTCTCTCTCACTCAGTCACCTACTCACTCACTCGCTCACTCACGGTTTCTCATATTTCCTCTTTCTTCCAAATATGTTACAACTCGAGCAGTCTCTTTCTGTGTCTCTGGAGTTTTTTCTCCGTTAAGATGGAAGCAACTTCGAGGTTCGGCCAGAGCAGGCAGTAGTTATTAAATTTTTGCCTGTTGAACATAAATGACGCTAAGAAAAATGAAAATGAAAAGCATACCACGCATATTGGCCATGAGCCCCGCTCTCTGATGGCACGTTGGATCAGGCCCGTATATTCAAGACGTGCACTGAATCTGTCGTTGGAGAATTGGAAAAATGGATGGAGAATTCAAGATTCAAAATTCTAGTCAGGGCCCCAGAAAGGCTTAGTGACCATATCTTTACCGATGTTTAATTTAGACAAAAGGTCACATCTATGGCATCACACCAGAGGGGCTGCCCTTATCTGTTGTCGCCTGTCTTTGTCGTTGAGGCTGATAAGAGGTTTATTTTTATAATGACGTGTCTCTTGCTGCGGTTTCAAAATACATGCACGCGATCAAAGCAACACATATACGCAATGTGGTGCAAGTTGTACAAATGTACTTACCGCAGAGCCATTGTTAACTGTATGATAATGCACTGTACACTACAAGTCTTGAAAGTACTGCATCCATACCCCTGTACATGTGTATCGACGCAGCTCCCAAGTCTCACACCTCCACATGTTCTTCATCACTTCATTTAGTATTACTGAGGGCGATATGAGAGCATCTTCTAGCACTCAGAGGTCAGAGAGGGCAGCTGAAATTGAAAACTTTAAGCTTCTCTTGCACCGAATAGCAGAAAATAATGGTCTGTTGCCTGAGGAAATGGATAACTCTAGGTGGACCCTGGACCTAAGAGACAGCAAGCTAACTTCATTGTCATTTGACACTTACCCTTTCCCCCCTTTTTATTAAATCAACCAATTTAACTTAGAACTGAAAAATACTCTTTCTTCACAGCAGTTGGTCTAATCAAGCTGCGCTCTTATGCCTTCTGGAGATGCAGGGTCTGAGATCTACTTCCAGCACTTGAATGGCCGCTTTCTGTAGGCAAATCATGAACTGGGTTCAGGTTTTTATAAATATTACATTTACGTATGGGACTCATTATTTCTTAGTTTGTTGGACACCACAACTGCATTCTGTTTCCAGAAGATCGACTTCAGAACTGGCCTGTATGGAAACTGTCACTCCCACTCATTTCGGAATGTTTATTTGCCTTTCTCATTCCCTTTCCTTTGTTACGAGCCCTTCAGTGAAGGTTTCTGAGGATTCTTTGCCACCTAATTTGTGTGGTGCAGATCAAAGGAACTCTGCGGTGTTTGGTTTGGTTTATTTAGGGTGCTGTGAAATCTGTTAATCAAACTCTGGTGTGGGCCATACAGCCATGCCAAGATCACTTGAAAAGGAGGGTTTCGGCCTGCTGCCAAGCAAACCCCGGTGCTCTGTTGCAGTTAATTTGTGGTGCGAACACAACCACGGGCCTCTGTTGGCATGTTATTTTAGCATACTTTCAAAACTAACCCCTAACTATTGGATTTAAATAACCCACATGCTCCATCTTTATAATCATGCGACATCATTCGCCGGTTAAGTGAGAGGCGGGAGCTTGCGACCAGCTTCCATGTATTGTGGAAGTTCCTCTCTACAAGGTCGGCAACCGCCGAGGAAATCCTGCCTGTGTGACTTAATGTTTCAAAGTCACAACAAGGCAGCCCAGAATTAAATGGTAAAAATCAACTGAATTGAACTACAGGTGTGAAAGTCTTCTAAAAGAAAGAGGTATCTCAACCTCATGTCATAAAAATGCGTTCATATCAAGGCATATGTGTGGATTTTGGGGTATGGCAGGCACATAGCCCTATGGCTATCATAATTGGCTACATTTTTCAAGTAAATCAATTCTGAAAACTGTCACTTAAGTCTGGGCCCTTACCCAGCCACTTTACTCAATTGTCAAATGGGTCATCTAACATAGTTTTCTGCTGCCATTAAAACAAAAGTTATTTCCCTCGTGTCTAGTCTCGAGCACACTCATGGCCATCATGGGTGAGCCAGATTACAGGTTTCAGGAAAGAATGTCGGCACGAGTCGCGCTTCTTCCATCTAACTGTCTCTCTGCTGCTGGCACACGTTGGCTTGCGAGACGTGAATTTGTTACGGCATTTCAAGGACAGCGCTGCATCCAGGAGACGCCTGTGGGAAGGGGAGAAAGTGAGCTCGCTGGCAGGTAGCTCTCCAAAGGGGGAAGCGATGGATGCTGCGACTTTCGCACAATAAGCCCCTTCAAACTGGGGGAGTTGAGGACTGTTGAGATCTCACATTTACATTTGCTCAGTCTTTTGACCCAGGTTTGTGGAAAACGGGTTAATGGAGAGCGCAAGAGGAAGCGCACATCTTCTGGGGTAGTTGGTTATTACACTGGCCTTCATGGCCCTGGTCAATAAGTCAGATGGTCAGTCAAACATAAAGCTTAGCCTCAAGTCATGTGCAAGTTCTGCTAATGATGTTCACAGATTTAGAAGTGAAATTAAAAAGACATTTTTTTGTTTTTTGAAAGCACTCATTACATTTTGTGCTTAGCCTATAAGCATCAGGAATATATGATCTATTAAACATTTTAGGGGGCTGCAACTGCATTTCATTGTGACAACAAAGCTGGAGCTGGAACCACAGAACACAGGACCAGGCTCCGCAGACAACAATATCCTGGCAAACGGATTACAAATGGTGCCGTTTTTCTCCATTACTTTTATTCTCAGACTTTAATTCTTGAGGATGTTCAAACGCCTCTGAAACACCACGGAAACATCAAATGACACCAAAATCTGCATAAACCCCTTATAAGATTATTTAGGTAGCTCCTTAAGGACAATTCCACCTCATGCAGGTTATTCAAAAGGTTCTCCACATAAAGCGACACAATACGTCTGCCCTCTGATCGGACGCCCCCTATCGGCAGGACAACATATTTTCTTCCAAAACCTTTACATATCACTGTTGAACAGCCGTTGTTAGGGTTAGGGAAAGAGAATGGTTTGGGTTAAAATAAGTTGGTTTTTTTTAAGGTTACAAACACCTTTTGATTTGTGTAAAAAATGTCTTAATTACAGTCCAACGTTGTGATGACCCATAACTTCATCACCTCCTTTGCTCTGAACAGACAGGAGTTATAAATACTACGGCCACTAGAGGGTATTATCATTTAAACGTAAACAGATTTCATTCATCTGCTGAAATAACGGTTGCTGTTGTTTCCCGTTTTGATTTCTTTTGGGTTTTTGGGTTTTGTCATGCCAGCTATCGTTTTCCAGTAACGACAAATAGCTTCGACCCCATGAAAAGACAAACAAAAATTTCTTAACTGGCCAATAACATTACAACTTACAGTATGTTTATCATCACTGCGAATTATTCAAGTGTGTGTTTAAAAACCGTGTTGATCATTCACAGTTTTAACTCTGTAGCTGTGGTTATGTAGGAGCAGTCATTTTATTGGCTTAACAGATGGTGTGATACAGTAAATAGGAACGCCATCATACTGTGCCGTTGGCTCGTTTTAAGTGGGCAAGACTTCAGCATAGTCTGCATAACAGATATCAAGACGCCTATCAGCTCTCGGCTAATAAAAATACAAAACATCCAGGAGGACAAATGGAGTGGCTCCTCATCTCTTCTGAAATCTCAACCAGCATTATTTGTGCGTGGCGGCGCTTCCAGACAGTCGCTGCCTTGCCGTGTCTGCAAACAGAAGCCTCCCCAAACGGCCTTGACTGTCATTTCATGCCTTGCCAGTTGAATGGGGGGTGATTGGTACAACGTGTTTGCACACCAAACCCGTTGCATTGTCCAAAGCTGCCAAACAAATTGAACTGGGGATGTAGCAAATGTATCCATCAGAACAGCTCTCTATTTTAGCCCCGAGCCATGGCTGATTGATAGCTTTGATAGCTGCAGAAGCAGGATTGTATTTTTTATTTGTGTGTGTGTGTGTGTGTGTGAGTACACACTACGGGTGGGCGATGGACATTGAAACAGATAAAAATAGTGGGTGAAAATGTGAAATGACAATTGTAATGCCTTCTTCGGGGAGACCAGGAAACAGACGTGACAGGTGTCGGACTGAGACCTATAGGAAACCATTGGAATGGCAGCTAAATTGGAGGAAGAGTGTGTGTGTGTGTGTGTGTGTGTGTTACTTTGGGGACGATTCAACCCAAGTTATCACGTGATCAGTTTGCCAGGGTACAGAGAGTCAGAAAATGAAACGCCATCAAGCAGAACCCACAAAAGCTCACATTCTCTTGTTTCAAAGCAGCTTCGTGATGTTAAGCCAACCTACATTATTCGGGCGGCGGAGGAGGAGGGGGGGGTTGAACTCAAAGGGTTGTTCATTAATAAAAATTCAACTTTTACAGTGACTAACAGGATTATTTGTGCAGAGGCTCTATCATGAAATATGGCTAAATGATTTTGCATTTGTTGGTTGCCGTTCGCTGAGGGTGTGAGCACCCGCACTCAAGTTGGACAGCAATCAATCAGAGATATTGATTTTGGAGAGTTTCCTGCTGTCATGTTGGATTAGTATGGATTAGTCACACTGTGCATCTGAACACTGTAGTTAGTCTGTCGGCTGGTTCAGTATGCTGATTTATAAAAAAAAAAAAAAAAGTGGGGTTTAATAAGCATTTTGTGCCTCCAACATCAGTGTTCTGAAATTGCTTTGATGTTTTTATCCGGCTTTGCGGTTCTGATTTAGTGCTCGTGATGCTGTGTGGCATGCATGATAATATAATTAATCAATCACAGATAACTTACCAAACATTGTCAGTGTTTGCTCTTCCGGATTGTCTGAATGAAGGAAGTTGTCACTTCGATGCTTTTCACACGCCGTAATGAAGTGATTAATGTTGGCTGACGTGCGTTGTTAGGATTGTATATGGACTATAAATACATTATGCTTATATGAATATAAAAAAACCATTCAGTTTTGTCCCTCTGAATGCTGCAATTACACCCGTTGGTTCACATCAGCCTGAAGCGTACTGTCAGTTCGCATTTGCACCTTCTCTGAGTGTGCTGTGTCCGTGATGAGGTTGGTGTTGATGCTGGGGTGCCATCATTATTTTTGTTCAGTCTATTGACTCGCCTGCCTCTCTGGCATCGTGTGATTTCAAGTACGACAGATGAGTAAGCTATGAACCCTCAGGACATTCCCAAGGCAAGATTCCTCTTATTGTGCTTTACTTGTGTCTGCAGCAACCCCCCCTCCCCATGAGAAAGCGCTTCCGTCCCTCTGCTGCATGAAAGAATACAGATTCCCCTTATGATATCCACACTGCAACACACACACACACACAAACTCACAGATGGCTTTCCCCCAGCTCCTCCAGACTTACTGCCAAACACAGAAATGTTATAGCAGGATAAAAATGGACAGAAAAAAAAATAAAAAATCCATAACAAAAATATCTTCTAAGCTCTCTGAAATCCTCATAAGCACTGAATTATATTTCAGAACACAATATATTATATTAAATTATAATGAAACAAATGGCACTTGGTTGGTTTAGAAAAACAACAAGTGATCAGCTGCTTCAGTTCTGTGGGACGAAAGGGTCTGCAGACACATCTGCAGACACATCTGCAGACACGTGTGTGCCGGGTATCCCAGCGTGGCATGTTTGCACCTCTTGTTGTTCTTGCATAAAGTTAAAGACCTTGAAACAGCTTTCTTTTGCAATTTATTAACCCCGTATAAGGGTAGTAAAAGGAAGTAAACGCTCTTTAAGTGCATATAAAAATCAGCTGATGACTTGTTAAAGCGCATGCATTTTGCCTGAACATTCCAGTCTAACGACACACCCACAAGCTAATAATTTAGAAAATAATCTTGTTAGGACTGTTATAAAACTTTACCCTTACACACGACGTCCCCCATTACACTTTTATCATCTGAACTGGGTAATTTTGCATAAAGAGTGGCTAAGATGACGCTATGGCTGACCTTTACGGTGATAAATAGCCTGTCCCTGCATACCTTTTTGATTACGTTAGCAGAGTAAATGGGACACACAAGTATTGTACTTGCTGTTGCTTTTGAAAATGTGGTTTGTGCATCTTTTTGATGCCCCACTTGCTCATTAAGGGCAACTAGTAAAGTGCAATAAAATAAATTAACAACTTTACTCAAATCAACTGCAAGCTAATAGTGGTGGACTCAGAAATCCGCCAGAGGTCCTGTCTAATTACAGTAGTGAACACTTCTTCTTTTTTACTTAAACAAAAGAAGCAAGAATCATATGGTTTTTATCACTTTCAGGAATCTTAATGCTCTTTGTAAGTAGGGGTTTAAATCCAAAGCTGTTGGATATTGACTCCCCCCCTAATCTGTTCTCTAATGAAACCAAAGTCTCTGTCAGTAGATTTACCCTATATACATATATATGTATTAAGTTTTAAATGTGTTTCTTAATCCCAGCAACAGATGCATAGAGTTCAGTATCTACCAACACCCTCTAGGCTTTCTTGATGCAACTGCCTCTCGGCTGGAAAAATGTGTGACAGGCTCTGCAATGGCTTTGAGTGGTAAATTGAATTAGAGTAGGATGCAGAATATGCCAGAATGGCAGGTGTGCAGCAGTCACTGTGTGGACAGCCTCGATTGGCAGCATCTGTGACAGCCAGTGTTGCTCATTCTGGCTGCTGCTCCACACTAAGTGCCTACAGTCAACATCTCTCCGACTAGTGCATGAAATCAGCATGACCAAAAAATAAATTACTGAACAGCCAGATGAACGGAGCCAGATACACACTTACAATAATAATTGACATTTCAAAAAGCTATACTGAATAAACAGCCCAACCTATGCACTCAGCAAGTTAGCAGAAGTACATTATATTCATATAAAGGTGAAACACCAGGTAAACTCAGCCAACCTTGGCAGCAGAGAGCAGGCCACAACTTATCTAATGTGACTCTCGGTAGTTAATTAAAAATGGACAGTTGGCTACTGCCACTCAAAGCGTATGAGATCTCCCGCAACGTTCATTTGAAATAGTACTGATTGTACAACACTTGTTTTTATCACTAGCCCGGTTCTAAACCTCTGTGTCGCTGTCCACATGACTGATGTGATTTAAACAGGCCTGGTGTTGTCGAAAAACAACACATCAGTCAGAGCTTTGGACCTCGGCATTGAGATGTGGTGATGTCATCAAATATCACGTAAACCTGAAAGGAAATGGCGTTCAACCAATCTGGAAGAATCATGCTCAGTCTGGAAAGATGGTCTTAAAATGTACAGGAAGGCCCTCCGTAATGCCAGAGCAGCCTGCTACTCATCATTAATGGAGGAAAATAAGAACAAGCCCAGGTTTCTGTTCAGCACTGTAGCCAGGCTGACAGAGAGTCACAGCTCTATTGAGCCATGTGTTCCTGTAGAGCTCAGCTGTAATGGCTTCATGAGCTTCTTTAATGATAAAAAAATAAATACAATATTTCCCAAAGGGACTACTGCATAGATGCAATAAAAGCTTTTTGGGCATCACCTGCAGTGCATTCAGAACAGATACCCCTCAACAGAGCAGATGTCAGCGTGAACATCAGTTTCATTTAGACACCATTAATTTTTGTGCATATGTCTATCTTGGATGACAATAGAAAGTGAGAAACAATGTGTGAGAGCTTTGTGAAGAAAGGCTGAGTCAACTGTAGGAACCGACTTTGGTGATTCTGTGCCAAATGAATCATTGGGCTGTTAATACACAACAGTAAAACACAGCATATTTGAAATGAGCATATGCATAGTTTGAGTATTGGGAGAAATTATGAAAATCTGAAGTTGTGTACCTCTGGTGCAACATGTACCCTTAAATGTCTGTTTGTCTGCCCTGTGATTGACTGGCGACCAGTCCGGGGTGTTTCCCCGCCTCTCAATGTTAGCTGGGATTGGCTCCAGACCCCGCGACCCTTCGGGATAAGCGGTATTGGAAAACTAATGAATAAATGAATGGTGCAACATGTATGTCGCTGTGTGGGAATTCCCAAGTGCAGCAAGTGATCAAAAGCACCGGTTTAGGATAAGGAGGAACATTTTAATGAATCTACATCTAATCAAATACATTCACCTGTAATTTACAAAGTACATAAGACTGCGGATGAGATGGACAGTTCCGTTCTGCCCAGGGGGAATACATACCAGGGACCACATACAGTTTAGAGCTCAGGCTGCCGAGCCGAAGCGTATTGATCCCACGTCTGAGAGCAGAAACGCCAGAGACGGACCTGCTGTTAATGGAGAGTTTATTTTGTATCCGAACTGAACGACTAAAGTTTCCGCGGCCTTTTTATTGTGTCTTGTCCTTTCCAGGAGAAATGCACTACACTGTGCATTCAAGCATTCACGCTGGAATTTCTCGTCTATTAAGTCAGCAGAACAGCATCTTCGTGCACTCTCTTGGCACTTAAAAGACGGCTACAAAGCAAGTGCCAAATCGCCCACATTGGACACCACGTAGTTAGACTTGTAATATTATTGCCGCTCCTAACAGCCCGAGACAAATCGGATCTTTGTAGCATCATGGGAAGTATGGTTGAAAGATGAAGCATGTCCTATGAAGTCCTATTCGCTGTGCGCTCCGTTGATCTGCTACAATTTATTGCACCATAGATCCCCAGCTAATTTATCACAGACCATCACGTGACTGTGTTGGCACATCATTGCGGTCCAAGCATACCCTCACCATATTGTACGAAGTAGGCTGTATATGCTTGGGGAATTCTCTCAATCCGTTTACCAGAGGTCTGTACCAGTTAAGTTATCCTCAGCGTGGAGCATATGCTGGCTTTTCTTTTCCCCGTGATGCTGCAGTGCGAGAGCCACATCTGGCAGTGCAGTCATCTCAACAGTAATTTGCCTTGCAATATGGTGTTCAAGGGTTGGTTAGGACCGTGTCTTATTATGTTTTTTTCTTTTCTGACATTCTCATTGTTATCTGGCCTCATTTTCATTTGGTCGCCAGTTTGGAAAATGTTAGGATGTCAGCCGCATTGCCAGAATAAAATGTGAAAATTTTATTTTCTGTTCTGTTGCTATACTAAGGGGGAATATGTGTAGCTGAAAGTGGAAAGTGTTTTGGCTTTTTCTGAGTAATGATTCCAAGCTGTACTTTCTGCACTTTAAACCAGGAGGTGCCACAAGGCAAAATGTTAATGATCTAATTAGCTTTACTGAAAGCAGGGATACTGATATCATCCCCCTTTCAAAGAGTGATTGGGTTCTGAAGACCCAGCTGTTTAAGTGTTCTTTGTTTAGGTATTTATATCAGTCAGGTTTAAAGCGATGTCACAATGACCGCCGTCCCCAAATTTTAAAGCTGCGCTCAAGTGTGTGGGTTGAATGTTCCACCTCTCGCTGTACTTCTTGGGGAGGTATGATCTCGGTGGAAGCAACTCAAGGGGCCGTTTGTGTGGGTGGGCAGCTGATGCACACAGTCGCCAGCATTGATGCCTGCATTTTGTGGAGAACGTGAGGTGTCTCATGATCAAGCTCGTTAATTAGCTCACACAAATAACGCTTCTCCTGTATCCTCATTGTCACTGTTAGCTGCTCAGCTGCAGATGACTCACTGTGCCATTTTGTGGGACCAGCCGATGCAATATCTGCTAACCTTTTCTCCATAATCACTGCTTTGTAGCTGAATGTCATAAGCTTAATTTGAACACGGTGGAGGCCACTCGCGGCAAAAGCTGACAATTAAAGATTCAATTTTGTAGCAGCTTTAACTCCCTCTTCTCAAGATACAGT
>JAVQJF010122826.1:0-13763 GCA_036023855.1 Gadopsis marmoratus | reverse complement strand
GCGGCTGTGATTGTTATGGATAAACATAAAAGCGCATTCATTTTTATTTTATTTCCAAACAATTTAAATGAAGACTGCGTTCTCATTGGCAAGGCAGGTAGACTACATATTTTCTTTTTGTTAATGTTCAGCTCTTTGAGTCTTTGTTGTCCAGTGTTTCCACGGTTGGACCAAACTGGATCAAATCTAACATTTGAAACACTTTTTCAGACAATCTATATGCAGCACCCCTCTGTTTGTCCCTTCATCCCATGTGCTTTTCTCATTATGTTCCCAGAATGTGACACTGGTCAGGGGGCTACTTCCTCTAGCCAATAAAAAAACTCCCATTACACACTCGCACACCAAACATATTATCTAATCACGCAATATTTCATGCATTATTAAGCAGGGGTTTGAATAAAACATAAAGGTTAGTGTTTTCTAAATTATTCTCACAGGAAAAGGGGATATTTGTATGGTGCTGTCCTACAGCTTGAATTAAGAGGACTTAGGATTTAATGTTGTGCTTTCAACAGTGTACCATGTTTTTCAGTGGTCATCTACTAAATACACATAACATATTATATTCAATTGTTGGTTCCTATTCCCAAAAGGTGAAAGATTTCACACAAACCTCTACAAAATTAGCTTTTTAACATTGGTAAATCTTTCTAACTGTGACTCAGGTGATTTGGAAACATTTGAATTAAAGAGCCCTTGGTATCAAAGTGTGTTGGAAATTGCACTTTCCATTAACCACGGGGTAAGATAAAGGCAGTAAGAAAACAGCAGAGAACAGAGGCTAATATTACCTCTAGGAAATATAGTTGTTTCACAGGTTAACAGAGATTTACCATCCAATGATTATGATCTCCAGAGACAGGACAACCTTTGAGTAAGACGCAAAACTACTAGATAGAGCACTCATCAATAAGTAATTGAAGATCAGTTAGTGTTTGTTGGTGGGAAACTGATGGCTAATCAAAGGAAGTTAAAATATTGGCTACTTAAGGCGTTAAGGAAAGGACACTGTGATGAACATCACAGATGTGACAGACAAACGCTTGTATCTGTACTTAAACTGGCTTTAAAAACTCATGGGAGGCTGTTCACTCCACTGTAATTGAATTCCTTTTTGTTTGGCATTGACTATTTATTCAGCCATTCAGTATGAATTTGAGAAATAGCAAAAGCATGTGAATTTTTGAAAGAACTACTACATGAAAGATTTTCTATATGAATGACACGTTAATGGTCCGTCTTTTCTAATAAATCTTTAATGACATGTTGCCATTGTTATGTTTGTAGGTGTGTGTGGTCAATGCTACAACATGATTTAACATCAACTATGGTACAACTCATCCAGAGCAGAACTGGGTCATATTTTAACCTTGGTCAAAATATGTTAGTGTTGATGCTAGGGGAATCATTGTTAAGTCTCATTGTCAGTCAATTCAGCTATTGCTTTGTTGGAAATACAGACAGGCCCAGCTTCAATAAAGACCCTCTGGTAAGCAACAAATTGCAGCTCTGTAAACAGAGTTGAATTTCAATGTGGGCAAAACATATCACAGTTGACACAGGCAAATTGAAAGCATAGGTTGTAGTGCATATGCGACACTGTCCCCAGCTGGGTTAACCAAATGATTCCCCAGATCCCCGGCTCAGGAGCGGAGAAGAAGCCTCATAAATGAATGATGCAATGTGCCCTCTGGCGGCCATGTTGGAGGCCCACTGCTTTTGGCAACAACAGCTGAGAACAGCTGATCCCATTTGTATGGGCAAGCTTATGACTTGGCTGCCTCAACAATATGGAATTGACATGGCTAATTTCTGTGATGTTTCTAGTTGGGGACTGATGATTTAATTACATCTGTAATATTATCCGCCTGCTGCATCCCAATGGGTAAGATTGCTCCAGACTAACTTTCTAAAATGCATTTATAAAGAACTTTGATGCCTTAAGCAGTAATCACTCTTGTTATCATGGTTGCATGAGGATGTTGTTTTTAATCATTGTATGAAAACATTCATGCATCATTTAAATGTAATATAATTAGGGTAATTAAGAAAAATAGTACTTGAGGGCATGCATTATCTTATGGAGGTATTCATTAGGAATTAATTTTGTTAGTCATTTGCTACTGAATGAAAATTCTGAAATGGCTGACTGAATTCCGTGGTGGACGGTGGTTTTCTGTTTTCTCTGTTTTGCTCTGAATGAACAAGTCTTGAAACACCTTTGCTACTATGACTAGAGCCCTTGCTTTCCTACACTGTCCTTCTGTTGTGCAAGAGTGCGCTAGTTATCGTTGTGTCTGCCTAAGAGGTTGTGTTTTCATGCAAAACCTCATGGCTTTAGGAATGGCAGGTGCACTACCAGTTAGGTGGCATGCAAGATTTAGCTGCTCCAAAATCAGCACCATGGACAGCGCTCTGCATTGTGCTTGTTGTTCACTGGTAGGTGCTGCAGGATTTTTCACCTTGGCCTTCCACTCGGCGTTAAATGAGCAGATGGAGATATCAATAGTCATGTTTCCATCCAAATTTAGTCCAAATTCCAGACAATTGGCAAAAGATAGTGCTAATTAATGTGCCTTCCATCCACTACCCTTGTGCAAATATTAGGAGCTGGGCGCATCGTAATAAACAGTTGGTGGCAGTAATTCTCTACTCGGGTGCCATTAAACCATTACAAAGGAAGAGGGAGCAACAAGATGATGTTATCAAAAGTTTTGTCCAGCACTACTGCAAGTCAGCCTGACCTGTGAAAAAAACTGTTTACTACACATGTACTTCTGTGAAGACGTTGGGTACAGGAGTTCATCTGAAGCTTGTTTAGCCAGGCAGCGCATTATTCTATGTGGCTTGGTTTTGGCATTTGGTAATGTGAAAAATCTGAGGTATGATTTCTTCATGACGTATTACATCTTCTGCTGTAAAAACAATTATTTTAAATTAAGCCACTTTTCCTTTGTTATGATGTGACATTTCATCTATGTTAGGCATCTATGTCTACCCAGAAACATCCCCAAGTACCTTTCATTCAAACGTCCAGGAAGAGGAGCCCAATCTCATTCGTTCATTATTCCCAGTAAATTTACATTTAATATATTCTACAAGTCCTGGTCTGCCTCACTGGTTAGTCTGTCAAGAACGTGTGGACCTGGCATGCAACAAGGCAGATCTGACTTTTCTTCAAAGGAAGACATATGGCCTAATAAGATCCTCTTCTCTCCTCTGCAGCAGGTACCCACACATCTAGGTTCCGCTCTGACAGGTAACCCATCTGACATGCAAATGGAGACTTCCTCGTGAACAAGACCTGCAAGGTATTTGCAAGTGCATTGATCCAACAAGAGCTAGGATTTCCAAGTGGATGGATTGAATGCAGCCGGGCAGTGCAACGTGGTCTCTCCTGATTACCCCTCTCAATTTGCTAGTTCAACTGCGAGTACAAGGCCAAGGGGGAAAATGAGGCAACACTTGAGAAAAGAAAGCCCAGAAATTAGAGGTGAACTGAGGACCAATAAAGAGACTGCATTCTGTGGAACCTCATGCAATAGTGAGACATTAGGGCTGCTGCATCATGAGTATACAGTTTATCGCTTTGGAGAAGCTATCCACAAAGACCACCATGACCTTTACCTGCTGACAGAAGAAGACCAGAAATGTAAGTGCGTCCTCAGCAAAGTGCGACCAACTAATCATTCCCTTAGCCTGAAGAAAGCTACATTTGTTGTCTGTGAAGGCCTGGTCTGCTTCTAGAGCTCAGCAGCAGTTACTGAATTAATGGAAGCAGCAATAGTACTAAGCTTCCCACTGAACAACTGGTGAACCCCATTACGCACTAATCCTATTTTGCAGAGTTGGATAGGGGCGATTCCAGGACTGCATGTACCTCTTCTGGCTCCACGCCCATTCAGGATGCATCACAGGAAGAAGTATAAAATTCTTTCAGCCACTTTGGCTTGAGGAATAGTTGTTGTCCAAAAGTCTGTTAAGTACAGGGCTGATGGTGAACATTCTCGTGTTTGTTCTGGGAATATGCCCGGATGATGTCCATGAACACAAATACAAACCTTGGCATTTGCCATGCTGGAGACGAGCAGCAAGTATTCACAGTGACAACAAGAGTGATGTGTCTCTCCCTGGATGTGCACAAGGTTACACATCTAGGGGAGCTGTGCCGATAAGTCTTGGTAAATGGAGACGCTCAAATGCAGACGCCAGCAGTGGGAGGAGACACTGGTTTTTAATATTATGCAGGGGGCAATAATCAGTACAGTCATGGACCTTGCCAGCACTTCTGACTACAAATGAGGTGGTTGAGCAGAAAAAACACATGCCAGCAGCTATTTTTTTTTTTTATATTTGTTCTTAAATTTTGGCTAACTTTAGGGTAGAGAGAGGATGATAGTGGAGTCATAGGGAGGGTGCAGAGGGCAAGAAGTCACCCATTACTTCCTGAAGACCTTGTGCACCTCTTCACGCTCTGGAGGCACACTGGTCCAGCTAGCAGCCTTGGAGTGGAAAGCAGCCCATGGGAAGCCTCCTGGACATGTTCTAGATAGGATAACTGACACACCCGCAGCTACCCAACGGCCCATAAAGCCATAAATACCTCTGGACCAGGAGACAGGGGGATGGACCAGATGGAATTATAAAGTCTTCTGGTGACAACCCTCCAGGACCCGGACAACTGACTTTAACTGACACCAATGGACATTCATCAAGGACAATGACTGTAATGGCTCCCTTCAGACAGCAGAAGTGAATCCCCCCCTCCCCACTCAGGCATGCCAGGCATTATGGGCACCTGACTCTGTCATAGACCATAGTGTTAAGGGGACTTGAATCACACCAACGTATTAGGTGAATATTACATTACTGAGTATGTCATCAATAGCTTGGTGCCTGCATCACGTGCCCCGCCCGAACCACTCACAAAACCCTAAGAAAATCACCATTAAATATCTACATTAGGAAATATCCAGGTTATACTGTTTGTGTAAGTTTAAATACATTTAGTATTGCAATTAACTTTCATGCAAGACTGACTAATAACTGTACACAATATGCTAAAATGTTTACCTGTTCTGAATGTGAACATTTTCATTGTTCACATTCAGAACAGCGTTTATACTCTAGAGCAAATCTCATAGAAACTTTCCATCCTAACCCCTTATTCAAAAGACAAAGTGATAAACAATTGAAATAGATATTTCAATGATTTGAATAAGTTCCTCTACTGGAGTCCTCAGATTTTCTTTTTAATGAAAAAGAGCACAGTGAATTCCTGGGAGGAAATGACTGTCGACAGCCTGTCAAGTTCAAAGGCGTCTTCAGAGTGGGACACTACCTTTACTCCTAAAGCAGTAAACAGTGCAGTCAGACTCATCATACGCGTTGGCAAGCCGCTAATAAAAGATGTGATCTGTACAGAAATATGAATAAGCGTGGATGTGACAGTGCTGCAATTGTGTCAGTGATTTTCTTTTATTTATGAATATCAATTGAGAATTCAACCTCAGGGTAATGCAAATTGTTTTCATTCAAAATGGCATAATTTTAAAGTAATTTGGGGAATGTGAAGAGTTAGAAATGGGCCTAATTATTGCCATGAGCCATAAGCAGTTTAGACAGTAATGAATGATGATGTTTAGCATTTTGCAGGAGTGATTGCAAGGTTTCCTTCTTTACTCTGTCCTACCTGGTGCTCTTCCTCCTCTCACCTCCCTCTTTCTTGCTCACTCTCCCCACGTTCTTTCCTCCTCACACAGAGGCACACGCATAATGCACACACGCAGATTTTAAAGGGTTATTATTTGTGTATATCCACCCACATTTTTCGATGAGAAATTATTTTCTTGAATGGGGCAATTACTCCAGTTTCTTTGTTAAAAGGTAGCACCCGTGTTCTAAAGACGCAGACTGCGGCCTTAAAAGTGTGATGCCACAACTGATGCCGAAGGAACAACGGATGAGAAACCAAAGAGTATCTCTTCTTCATGCAGGCAACAGAGGTTGCGGTCAGTGTCACTTTGAGAAAACTGGAGCCGCCTGTCCGATCTAGTGACATCTAAATGTCTGATTTTAACAACCACAACTTGTTAAAAAGAAAAAAGCTACTTTTCTTATTAACGGAACACCAACTAGAAAAATGTATGAATTTTGTCACACTTTAACAACGTAACGGCATCGATGCGTGTGTGCAGACAGTCGCTGCACGTAGGGAACTGATGCTACACGTTGTGCTACACGTGCATTTTGTTGCTGCTCAAACCTTCAGCAATGTTTGCACAAATACATAGAGGCAACCTTGGTGATGCCGAATCGCACCTTCTTTTGCACACTCACTTGTGGCGAGTGCACATTTTAAAAAGGGGAAAGTTGCAAGCGAGAATGGTTTTAACCTGAATTTACCTCAATGTATTATGATCCATGTAAGTGCCCCTGTTGTCGTGCAGCAATTAGCCTGTGCTGGTGATTGCATTGCACTTGTATCTTCCATTAAGGCCCCGTCCACGCACGGCTGCTGTGTTGCTGGCGTTTATCCCAAAAGGTGGCTAATTAAAGGCGTTTTCCACTGCTGTTCTGACACCAGCGAGACGCCGCTGCCGGTGGAGCCTGCAGCACTGCGGCGCCGCAGCGCGCGCTGAACTCGCCCGTAAATTAGGCGCCAGGTGTGCGGCTCGTGTGGTCTCGCGGTGTGTGCCCCGCCCCCCGCCACTCCCCGGGGCGTGGCCTCCTCCCTCTCTGCTGCTGCGGCAGAGCCGACACGCTCCCTGCGCTTGTTTTCCCACCAAACCTGCCTGTATGTTCTACCCGCCACACTCTGCCCTTTCTTTTCCATTCCTGATGAGGGAGTCTGGGGGGGGGGGAGGTGGTCGCTAGTCGCCACTTTGGAGCTTTGAGGACGGCGGTGAACCGGAGGAGAGCGCGCCGGATGGGTTAGGAGCCGTGAAACCCACTTCACTCACCGCGGATTGAGCCCCCCTCCTCCTCCTCCCTCCATCCCCTCTCTCTCTCCCCCTCTCGGTCTCACCCTGGTCTGCAGCCTCCAAGAACAGCCGCCGCATCATTTTTTTCAGAGCAGCAGCAGCAGCAGCAGCTCTGTCCCTCCCTCCTCCCTCCCTCCCTCCCTCTCTCTTCTGCTGCTTGCACCACTGTGGGAATGCAGCGAAGGTAAACGGATCGTGGATACTTCTTCTTCTTCTTCTTCTTCTTCCCACCCCCACCCACCATCCTCCTCCTCCTCCAACACCGGATCTCTACCGCCACAGCGACGGACTGCAGACGGGCAGCTCTGGAGACGCGCGGCTGTCTCTCCGGGGGGGGGGGAACCGGAGTCGGGTGGGCGCCGTACGAGTCATCTGGATCCAGCCCGCAGACCACATCAGGTCCTGGATTAGCGGCAGCTGGAGCGACCGAACGGGCGTCCCGGCAGAGCTGAGGGCTATTGGGGGCAAACTTGAAGTGGCCGACAAAAGCCCACCTCCCCCCCCTGGTGTCCGTGTCACAGGTCAACACAACTCCAATGAGACCTGCGAGCAGAGCGGAGGAGTAAAGGAACCGTCCGCTCGGCGCCGCATGCGGCCGCTGACCGAGCAGCCGACGGTGGAGGCGGGTGGCGCCGCCGCCGCAGCAGCAGCAGCAGCAGCAGCAGCAGCAGCAGCAGCAGCAGCCCGGGTCGCCGATCTACGCGCAACACGCACATGGATTTACAGCTCCGGTCCGACGCGGATCCACGTCGCTCTCCGTCCTTTTCTACGTCGTGATTTTTTCTTTTTCTTTTTTTTTTTTTAACAAGGGAGCGAAGCATCCTGGGATTTACCGTCGCTCCGTCTGCGCTGAACTACAGTGCGCCCCCCCCCCCCCCCACCTCACCTGTCCGTAACCTGTGCGCTCGCCTGCTGTCTGTCCTTGTGCATACTGTGCGCGTGCGTGTGTTTGGTGTGCTGTCCGCCAGAGGGAGTGCGCGCCGTGCTGCTCGTGTGTGCGTCTGAGTCCCGCGCCGGCTTTTAATTAGCAGCCTGGTACGTGACTGCGAGTGGCTCGTGTCTGCTGATGCCTGCGGGTGCTTGTGCGTTTGTACTTCATGCTTTGGGTTTTGTGCATGTAGATATATAGCATATGTAGAGGCCAGGCGTTGTGTGTGTGTGTGTGTGTGTGTGTGGGCACTTTTCTTAAAATGCCCAGCATTTCCTCTGCACCACATCCCCTCCCTCACACGCCCTTGTGTCATCTGGCCACCTGTCTGACCTCCTGAGCACCCTAAGAGACACAAGAGCTCCGGCAGGATGAGCGAGCGCTCGGGCGCGAGCACTCTGGCAGCCATGACGCTGGAGGAGCCGGGGGCTGAACAGGCGTCTCCCCGGGCCCCCGGCCCGCTCCGCTGTGGCCCCTGTGCCGTGTGGCCTCGCCAGCAGACCTGGCTGTGTGCCGTGCCCCTGGTGATGGGCTTTGTGGGACTGGGGCTCAGTCTCATGCTGCTGAAATGGATTGTGGTGGGATCCGTCCAAGACTATGTCCCCACTGATCTGGTTGACCCTAAAGGTAGCATTGGACAGGACCCTATATTTCTCTCCAAACCCAGTGCCATGCCCAAGGGTCCCGACATTTCCACCGCCACTACTTCAGCTGCCTCTACCACAGCGATGGTGTCGACTACCACGCCGCTAGCTGCGGATGGTACCGCCCCAGCGCCGAGAACTCGACCGGGGCCGCCGGCAAACCACTCGGCCAATGGCAGCACTGCCAATGGGGATGGCAACCGCGCCCCACACCTTCACAACCGCGTTGGCACCCGCATTAGCGGGACTGTGGTAACCACCTCCAGCACTCGCACCACCCGACTCACCCCACCACCCAGTGGCAAGGAAGTCACCCCTCGCAGCACTGTAAGAAAAGGAAGTAGCACTGGCAATGGACGCAACGGAGCCACCAACTCAAAGCCAGGACAGACGTCTGATGCCATCACCGCTACGGCGTCCACCACAACTACAGCTACAGTGAAGGCCACCGCCAAGGTGCAGCCCACCACCTCCCAGCCGGCAGCCCCGGTCAAGCCCACGTCGCGCTGGAATCAAGGGCGCCCAGGCAAGGGTCCGGTCACACGCCCACACCACCGCTTCCGAACACGTAAGTTAACTTTTGTTTGGGTTTATGGAGTTGTGTGAGTGAGTGGACTTGTGCGAGGTTATCTGTGGAAATTGATGAGCTCCTTTCTGGGCCTTTACAGCAGGAACAGTGTGTTACTATGGCGGCCAGTTATCACGTAACTGTATAAGAGAGGTAAAAAAAAAAAAAAAGACACTTCATTTGTCTGGTATTCTTTGACATGACTCACGGTCTGAGAATATAAATTATTTCCTTTTATATCCACATGGAAAGTGGATACTCCAGCAGCTTAACATTAATCGTATTCATTAGCACAGACACATATCAGGGGATATTCTCAGTATTTTCACCCCTCTCGCCTTTATCTTTCACTTGTGCATTAATCCGATATGAATCTTACCTCCGGTGGAGATTTTTTATTTTTTTATCCACACACTGGCTTAAGTACCATTGAAGACAGGGCTCCATCTAGTAGAATTTATTTAGTTTTATCTGCTAGAGTTGGGATGTTAAAGCTTTGTGATGTGTTCTGTGACTAAGGACAGCATATTTGTGTTATGAAAACAAATAACAGGAGCTGGTGAGGTGTCGAAGTGGGAGAAAGGTTAGCTCTCACCTCCTGTCTAGAGGAATCAGATATAGCAAGGCCACACATCTCATTTAGATGAGAGGATACTGGGAGCAGAGTGTCGCAGGCACTGCTTTCACAGTGCAGGGACGCTCTGAGAGGGAACCAGAGAGAAGGAAGGTTCAGAGGGGGAAATGGATGGATACGGGTATGAGAATGAGGTTGCAAAGGACAAGTGGCTGTAGATGAGAGAGGAAATGGAGAAAAAGGCGAAATGCTTTGAAAAACAACAGAACGCTGAAGAGGAGGGCGAAGGCAGGAAGAGAATGCAGGAAGCACAACAAAGCAGGGGAATGAAGAGTGGGAGAGCTGTGAGGAGATAGCAGATGGAGTGGGCTTAGTGAGGGAAAGGCTTGAGAGAGATCGAGGGTATAAAGCAGGGGATCTGTGAATTTTGCATAATTAGCATTGTGTAAAGAAATAAAACTTCCTGATTATTCATTCCACAAGGGGCATGTTTTTAACATCACACGGTTTGGGTTTTTCTTTTACAGACGTGGGCGGGGCAGGATGCGAGTGTAGTCATGAGTACTGACTATGCTTTTGTTTTTTTCCCCTCAAACTGTAGGCGCTCTGTTTTCTAAGAAATTCAGTTGTAAACGTGGGATTTTATGTTGGCTCACGATCATTTGAAATGACTCGCATGTTCACCTTAGCTTCCTAAAGTTGCACGAATGCAATTTCTCAGTGCCAAGTACTGTGATCAACGCGTGAATTCTGAAATAGTCAGCTTCCTGTTCTTTGACAAAACGTTAATAAGAGAACCGAAAACATGATTTCTCTACATTTCTGGTATGGGTCACATGTGTGCACAGCAGTTCCAGATGACTGCATAATATCTTCTCATTTATCATTCGGATGCATCTACTGGCATCGATTCCACAAGCAGACCGTGATCAAGTGACATCATTTTTTCTTTTTCTTTACCACAGGGCGAAATATTTTCTGCATGGGATATTAGACCACATGTACTCTGTTTGCAGCTTTGGAGAAAATAATATCCCATTTAAGGGAGAACATTGGCTGTGGTCAGCAACAATGGGTTCCAATGGTGACAGAAAGTATTCAAATGCCCATAGACTCACACTCCTCCTGCAGCATGATCCACTGCTGCAGATTCAATTACGTCACTCATCAAAGAGCTGCCAAACAGCTGAATGCTGCCAAACCGGGCAGCCCCCCCCCCCCCGTCTGAACATCAGGATATATCTGTTTGTACTGTATACTATAAAAGGGCACTGCCTTCACAAGCTTTCTCACATCATACACAAGTCATTTTCAGTGGATGCTGAAGTTGTGGAGAAGTCTTCAGCCTACATGTTGACATCATGCAGGGTGGGCTGACATTTTTTGGCCAGCTTGCATGGTCTTTATCCCTGTATGTAGTAAATATCCGAGAGGAACAGGTGGCACCAAAACACATATCTGCTATGCTCACTTCGCTTCAAAACAATGGGGGACAGATTTTGGCCAATATTTTAGCAAACTCCATGCTACCAAATGTCTCCCATATCTCATCATATCATGATATTTGAAATATTGAAGGTATAATGATACGAGGGTTTAACAGGATAAGGCTTTTCCAGTTGACATTTCACTAATATGATAGTAGTATTTGGCATTTTTTTGTCACTTCTGGCTGTAGGCTAATTGTCTTGCGTATCAACAGACACACCAGTGGCAGAAACCAGGTGAAATAAGTTACGTCTTACCTGTGAAGAAGAATTCGATATCCTTGTATAGCCACCAGATTTCTTGATAAGTAAATTGCAGACTTTAACTTTTACATGTGCCACTTGAAGAACGACGCTCGACACCACAGAAGAAGGAACGGGTTTCGACATGTCAACAAAAGGCATCAACTGATTGAATTCACCAGTTGAATTTGCTGCATTCGCCTGTTTTTTTTCATTTTTGAATTTGTGCTGGATGGTTCCCTCGTGTGCAAAACCACAGCACAGTGCAAATTTACACCGAATCAAGTCAATTCAAACAACATTTAACTGTGGCTATAATTTAATGGTCAGTGTTCAGAGTGGACCTCCTGCACTGTTATTGCTTATTCTGTCACGTCTGAGCTACGCTTTGTGTTAAATGGCTTCTTTTTGCTGTGTTATTCTGCTGTGTGCCTGGTATTGTCTCTGTTGCTATGGGTTAAAATATTGAGACATTGTCTTTACTAGATATTACTTTTATTCACACAGCCCCTGTGCTGTCTCTATTTATTCACATAACCCTTGTGTGCAGCATTTATGTGTTATATTACGTGTCAACACTAACACAGTGTTCGCGAGGCCAAAACACGCACTAACTCTGGAGATCTCAGAAAGCAGCTTCTTCTAAGGCTTGGCTGTATCAAGCCCGCTGTAAGAGCCTGCAGAATTGTGCAATGCAGCATATTTAAAGTGTAATGATACACAGAAAATATCCTGGCTGATGATGAAACACTCTGTAAAACACGGCTTCAGGTGCATTTGTCTTTAGCCACAGCCAAGTGATCTCATATTTTATTTTAAGTTGTGCGCTAATGCAATTATACTGTACGGTCTCGAGTTTCAGATAACCTCGTCCTGCATAACGTGCTTTTCCCCTGCACTCTCTACTCATTGCTAAGGCTCTTGCTGTTTTGTGAAGATCTAAATAGATCTCTGTGTCCTGGAAGAAAGACAAGCCCTGTCCATTGGGGATAATGACATATTTTACCTAGTCCTTTTGTCTTTTGTTCCTCCTGTTTCTCCCTCCCCCTCCTTCCTTCCCCATGGTTATTGTGCCCGCTCTCCGTGTCATTGTATTCCTCCATCTATTTTTGATTTGCTTTTGTGCTTTCTGTCTCCCTTTTTATACGTTAGCCCCTCAGCTTGCATTCATATGCATATGGCCAGACGCAGGAATAACTGGCACACTTGCGAGCACAAAGTCAAGCATGTAGCGTGTGTGTGCCCATACTTGTGCATCTATCATCTGGTTTTCTGTATCTGAGGCTTTTATGTATCCGACTCAACTCTCTACATACGAGCCCCATTGGCTCAGAAGTGGGGGGGAGAAACAGGTGAATGGAGCAGTGCACAATGAAGGCCTGTTGGGAAACCATGGGACGCTGTGTTGGCTCAGGGCCCATTCCACTCTCTTATTGGTTGTGAGAAATCTTCCTTAGCGAAGTGTGGTTGTAATTCCTTGCACATCTCACTAGCCTGATTCCAGACTTGTGACTCGCCAGACACATTCAAATTTTTGCCAAGCGATTCAAAGGTCTGCTGTTGCTTTTCAATTGAATCAGTGGCTGTTTCCCCAGTTTGGGAAACAATCGAGTCAGTCAGTGCGTTAATAGGTGGGACTCATTTTGGGGGGTGTCATCTGTGAGAGAGCTGCTAGACGCAGCTATCAAGGCCTCTGTAAATCAATTGACTGCGACAACAGCCATTAAATCAGAACAGCTGTGCACTGAAAGCATGAAAAAAATAAAGATGAAAAAGTGTACTTGTTGTTCTCCCCGTGGGTTTAATTTATCAGTTGGCTCCTTTGGCACTTAGGAAAATGGAATAGGGAGACTGTGCTTATAGTCAGCCCTACATGTTGGAACCACCTGTGCATTGGTTTTCCTTTTGGGTCTACAGCGAGTTTTTGATCACTCCTCTATCCAATAAAATAATTTAGCATAAATTTCATTTTAGTCTGAATTGCAGGCTAGCATCATACAGTTATGAAGAAGTCAAAAGCCAGTCAGATATTGTGCCAACAACGTTTTTGTTTTCCAGGTAGGAGAATGCAGGAGAGCGACACAGAGGACCCTTTTCTCAGATGTCACAAAAAGAAAGAACAGAAATGGATGTTTTTCCTGACGCGCGAACCCATATTTTATTTTGGTTTTGTTTGTTTTCTCCTGACTGTACATGAAGGCTGCACAAAGGAGTACTGTAGAACCAGTGGAGCGTGTAAGCGGGATTAAAAACAGAGATATAAATTCAGTTTGCCTCGCTCTCTCTCTCTAGGGAGGTCAGGCTCAGATTTGCCAGGCTGCCTCTGAGGCCCC
>JAVQJF010122820.1:0-17924 GCA_036023855.1 Gadopsis marmoratus | reverse complement strand
TTCAATTCAATTTTATTTATATAGCGCTATATCATAACAGAGTTATCTCATAGCACTTGTTAATACAGAGCAAGTCCAAACCAACTCTATATGTACAGACCCAACAATTCCACCATGAGCAAGCGCTAGGCGACGGTGGCAAGGAAACGCTGCCTTTTAACAGGCAGAAACGTCAAGCAGAACCAGGCTCCTTAAGCCTGTTAAGGATTAACATCCTTAACATGTGTATTAATGAGACCAGGAACAGGTTTCTTGTATGCACAGGTTGACTGAGCAACATTTTTTCATGCACAAAAGGTTGTAGTACTGTCAGCGTGTGAGTGTTTGATCTCTCTTGCTTTGGACAGTCTTTGTCATCTGAGGTCATTCTGGAAAACGGGAGGCTACCAGAGGGAGTGTCCATCACCTACAAGTCCATTTGTAAGAACGGTGTGGGGGGAACAGGGGAGAACGGCAGGAAGTGCTCAAACATCTCTATCGGAGACGAGGTAGATACGATACCTTTTGTTGCCATTTGTGAAAATTATACAATTTGAAAAAGGAGGAAAGTCTAGATTCTCGAACACTTCAGCTGATGGGGAATGCCAATTGCACAGTGGAAAAAGCATTGTCGCCACAACACAAGTGGTCCGAGTGCGCAATCTGCTAACCTGTTTCTGGGGTGTGAAGCGGGTTTACAACTCTGTCCTTCTTGCTACATTAGCGTCTCCTACTGGTTGGAGGAATTGGCTTTTCCAAATTGAGAGACGGAGGAGAAAAAAAACACATACATTTAAAAAACCAACAATAAACGATGAACGCACCACAGGCTAATGATGTGAGTCACGTCTGAAAAGTGCAACAGTTAGCTTCAGGACCTCTTCCTTAATAGGTTTCAAGACCCTATAAACTCTCCTCTGGTTTCCAGGTGTCTTTCAAGATTTCCATTGAATCCCAGAAGTGTCCATCGCATGGCAAGACTGAGACCATTAAAATTAAACCACTGGGCTTCACTGAGGAGGTGGAGGTGGTTCTGAACTTCATCTGCGACTGTGAATGTGCCACAAAAGGACAGCCCAACAGTGAGAAGTGCCATGAGGGCAATGGGACCTTCGAGTGTGGAGCCTGCAAGTAAGTATTCAGCCAAAAAGACTCACTAGATCAGTGCTGCTGAACCGTGTACCATGGAGCCGTAACGGCCCAGCCACAACTGTACATTTCTTAACCAGAAAGGGGAACTACTTACTAAACATAACAGGCGCAGCAATAAATTGTATGAATTTTGGGCATTTCTATGGTACGTGGTTCAATAAATGATGTTTTTTACTTTCCAAACCCAAATAGTCACACACATTGTTTCAGACCAGTGTTCTTCACTTAAAGTATTTGCTCCCCAAACATTTAGTATACTTTATTTATTTTTTTTGTCTTGTTGAATTACACGCTGCTCACAACGTTTGACTTTGATGATGCACTTTATTACTGAGATGGTCGACCTCCTAATTTCTGCGTCAGGTGTAATGACGGACGAATCGGGCGTCTCTGCGAGTGCAGCAAAGACGAAGTGCGGACAGAGGACCTGGATGCCAACTGCCGAAAAGACAACGGTACGGATATCTGCAGCAACAACGGCGACTGCGTCTGCGGCACCTGCGAATGCAAGAAGCGGGAGAATCCTGCAGAGATCTACAGCGGCAAGTACTGCGAGTGTGACAACTTCAACTGTGACCGCTCCAACAACAAGCTTTGCGGAGGTGAGGATACGATTACTGAAGAGACTGACCTCCGTTTTATTGTAAACTCTGTGGTAACCCTCGCCATTAACTGTGCTTTACCAGGACATGGGCGCTGCGAATGCAGGAAGTGCATCTGTGATGCCAACTACACCGGCAGTGCCTGCGACTGCTCCCTGGAGACTGCCACCTGCCTCGCCAAGAACGGGCAGATCTGTAATGGACGCGGTACCTGTGAATGTGGAATCTGCAAATGCACCAACCCCAAATTCCAGGGTCCAACCTGCGAGATCTGTCCCACCTGTCCTGGCGTCTGCACTGAGCACAAGTGAGTCGGAAGCTCGCGTCGAGCAAACCATATATTCCACGCTGAGACTTGTGAATTGTGATAAAATTTCATACATTTATTGCTTAAAATCAGTGCTTCACCTGTGTTGCTGAAGTCAGAGATTTTTTGTTGTTTTCCAGTATCAATAAATAGTGTTTCAGAATACAGCTGTTACTTTAAATCCATAGATAGTGTATATTATAGACATATTCCAATGTTTAATTCCCAGTATATTTAAATTTGTTTTGTTTTTTTAAATGTAATTGAAAACATGAAAAATCTAAAATAATTGAACTGTTATCATGGCCTGAACATTTCTAAAGTTTTGAATACATCTCTGCCTCTGGGCTCCTCAGTTTTCCTCATTACCCAGACGCATGTAGTTCACTTCGATTAGTAACTTCACTGCTCATCCCCGATGTATGCTGGGACTCTGATGAATAGAATACAACTTGGAGAGTGACTCAACCCTCCGTCCATGTTTTCACAGAGATTGTGTGCAGTGCCGAGCATTCGAGGCCGGTGAGAAGAAGGACACGTGTGAGCGTGAGTGCAGCTACTTCCAGCTGATCAAGGTGAAGGATCGCGACAAGCTGCCCCAGCCGACAGACCAGAGTTTCCCGCTGACTCACTGCAAAGAGCGGGACGCCAATGACTGCTGGTTCTACTACACCTACGCCATCAGGAACGACACCAAGGAGGTGTACGTGGTGGAGACGCTGGGTATGATTGGACTGCTACATTTTGCATACATTAATATAAAAACTGAAAACCAGACAGCGTCATCATTCTCGGATATGTTGAAGATGCTGATTGCATAGTTATTTTGTACTTATTGCACTGTAATACTAGTTGCCTCTGACAGCTCTTAGCTCAAAGGTACCATGTGGCGTTTTTGACCACCCAGTGGCACTGTGGAGTAAAAATCGGCTTTGGAAACGATTTTATGAGGAAGGAAGTTTATTCAGCACAATTTTTATTTTACTGCTCTTTTTGAATACATGTGTATTTTCAAACTGGGGGGAAGAAAATGGAATAAAGTCATCAAAATGATACCTCTTATACCTTCCTAATATTTAGTTTCACCCTCACTTGTACAGTTAATACCTAAGATACTTCAAGTCTAGTTTTGACAGTACAGCAAGCAGAGCATCGTAGCTTCCACATGGTGTTCTAGTGTTAACAACCATCAATAAATTGTCATTGTATTTTGGAACCGTGGGCTTTTCTTATAATTTAAGATGATTCACGGTCTGTGCATTGTCTCTGTTTCAGAGTGCCCAGCAGGACCTGACATCATCCCCATCGTGGCAGGTGTGGTAGCAGGCATTGTGCTGATCGGCCTCGCCCTGCTGCTCATCTGGAAACTGCTCATGATCATCCACGACCGCCGAGAGTTTGCCAAGTTCGAGAAGGAGAAGATGAACGCCAAGTGGGACACGGTGAGTGACTCGGTCACACCAGAGCACCTAGCACCAGGAACTTTATCTATGGCGCAGGATTACTCTTTTTCACAGTTAGCTGAAGCCTTATTTCAGCTGCTACAGCATTTATATATCTGCAATAAGATCAGAATGTTTACTTGGGTAAATAATAATCTGGTTATCCTTAGCTATGTTAGAATATTTTAGACTTTACTCATCTTAAACTGTATGAAAAGCATTAGTCAAAAAGGACGTGTGAGAATCACATTGCAGGTTTCTCCAGAGCATTTATGGATGTGAGGAAATGTCGGTTCTGTAGTCAAACAGCAGGAAAATGACCAACAGGACCAACTGAAAAGAGATTCGCTGATCACGACAACCCTGTCGGAGCGAATCTGCAGCTCTGTGGTCCTCGCTCTGTCCTGCAGCTTTGTTTAGTCTCAGTGTGAGGGAGCGGCCTTCCCCTCAGCTGACAGTGCTGCCTCTCACTGTCCACATGGTACAACTGCACGACCATAAAAGGCAATGAAGCAGAGAACTGGGGCGGACTGATGGAAAGCTCCACTGCTGCTGGCTGTGTGTTTATGGCAGGAAAAGAAACAGGCCGCGTCTGTGGGAAATTTAACAAATAATGTTACTTTACTATGGAAGTAGATGCATCGCAACGGTATTTCTGTGTAAAATCAACTTGTTTGTTCCTTTTTTGTGTTCTTTCATAATAAACATGCTGTAGCAAGATGGCAAGCTTGTGCTGCCAGGGATGGTTTTAGTTTGTCGTAAGTGAAGTATACTTAGATTTCTCTGAACATATCGCTAACACACCGGTAATGATGAGAGGGAGAACCTTTTGGGGAAGTGTGCATAGCAACACAACAGTGATTAGTTACTATAAGAGGTTGCTTTCTGACCTTTTGTGCTCTGTGCTGAAAGTTTGCCTTCAGACGTTTCTGTCCTTTTACACTGCCTTTTCCTGCTTCTCTCCATTTCTTTTTCTTCTGTTTCTCCCTTCCCGTCTTCCCCTTTTCCTTCTCCACATTAGCAAGGAAACCCCATTTACAAGAGTCCTATTAACCAGTTCCAGAATCCCAGCTATGGGAATAAAGGCGCCGCTCTTTAGGTCAAAGTTTGTATCGCCACCTGGCCGTGTGTACTTGCATGTACTTTCTCTGAGCAGAGTGCAGTTTTACACCTTGACTGACTTTATGTAGGGCTGCAGTGAAGTGAAAGGTTGGTGACTGCATGTTGTGAAATTAGCACGCTTACCCCACAGGGTACTGGTGCAATGTGTCGGTGTTTTTCCTTGATGTTAGTGACCACATTTTCATAAAAGGTAATGGTAACAAACTAACAATAGTAACAGAATAATTGTATTAATAAATTGTTTTGATTTTTTTACCATTGTCTTTAATTTAGAGCCTATCTATTTTAATGCGGTATATACATCGCTGACCAGCGAAAACCACGTGTCTCCAAATTTGATGATGTATGACTTTTTCAGATACAATGAAGGATTGAACGTTCCTTTTATTTATTAAGAAAATCCTACTAATACTTAAGCTAAATAAACCATTTAAAAAGCACGTCGAACGTCCGCCGATCTGGCAGAAATTTGGCCAGATTCTAAAATTGGTTCAGGGCGCCCCGTGCTGAATCTGTTGGCCGTCACCCCCAGAGGGCAGGCCATTTGAATAGTATGTGCAGGTTGTCGTAGTTAAGGATTAGATAAGAGTGGCAGTCTGACACTTGACAGTCGATTGCCGTGGTCAGACTCAAGCTCCTGAAACCATGGCAACCGTGTCAAACCATGCACTGCATAACACGTTTGACCAATCTGTTGCCAGTGTCTGAGTCGATGTGGCCACACGCTGGTTGCTGGCTTTTGTTGTTTGCTATGATTCTGCTGCGCTTACCGATACTGAAGTTGTTACTGTGCCGCCACAAAGTTGACAGGTGCTGTGATTCGCTAACCTGTACTCACGCTTGCTGTTCTTTTTCCGTTTCTCAGGGCGAGAATCCAATCTACAAAAGTGCTGTAACAACTGTCGTCAATCCAAAGTACGAGGGCAAATGATGGAGCGTGGCCTTCATTGTGACAACACTGTATGGAAAAGAATATGGGCCGGGGTGATGGGAGGGGCGGGTTTTATAATGCTCTCACTGTTTGTTTATTTTGGTTGTTGTTGTTGTAGTCACCAAATGATAGCAAAGCATTTTGCCACTATTTCAGTTGTTTTACTAACTTGTTTTTATTTTCTATGCATCATCTGAAATGTGTACAGTCTGTATAAATGTGGGTGTTTTGTTGTTGTTGGGTTTTTTTGGGGTTTTTTTGCCTCTGCGTAACTTGAGAGAATGTGTTTAACTGCTTTGTAGTTTTTCCACCACAGGACCGACGAGGTAATAGAAAGCCTAGCTGTGGCTATTTTCTTTTTTCTTTTTTCTTTTAATAGAACCATCAAGTTATCAGTGTTTTGTTGAGGGTTGAATTGGATGTTGGTAATTGGCTAACCAATGAAGAGTTCCTATCCAAGTAACCATGTATACAGTGTTGAGTGGGTGGCAATCTATCAGTCAATGTTTCAAAAACGCAGCTGAGCTTGATTTGCCGTCGGTGCAAAGATCCTACTGTGTCTGTAATCATGCGTCATCATGTGTCAGTCATGAGTAGCTGTCACACACATATTTTAAATGTCTCTGGATTGAAGCGCTTCATATGTGGCGCCAGTCGGGCCGTGTGGTAGCAATGAAATGTGTACAGTATGTTTTGGTTTCTGTGTTAAGCCATATATGTATTCACAGAACAGGATGTGGTGTGATGTTTTAGTTTATTTTTTTTTTATCCGAGCGACTTAATCCATCTGAACTATCAATTTAAAAATGTGTCTTTGTCTAGAAAACGATGTTTTCTTGTTCTGCCTTTCTAGAGTAAAGGACATCAGTCCTCAGTAGTAGTACTACTTTGGTGTAACTTGCTTAATTTAAAGCCAACTCAGGTCCCTAATTCTTCACAGCAATGCCAAATACACGCAAACCTGCCTTATTTGCTAACTATATTAGTATATTTTGAAAAGCCTTGTTTTGTTTTTGGGATATGAATTGGGGAGGGGTCCCACTTTTTTCCTATATGTCAGTAATTCGATCAAACTTTTTTTCTAATTGAAAATAAATGGTGATAATGTCATTTACTTTTAAAGATCAGAGGTAAGGGAATGAACTCTGGATCTCTAGAGGTTTCGGGGTTTTATAAAGAAAAGAGGTTACACCTGTCACCATTGTTTTTAAGTGCCTTTTTTTAAGTTCAACACATTTGCAATTCTGTATTTCTGAAATTATTTATTGAATAAACATTGAAAACAATTTACCGTAATAATTGTTATTCTACTCACTGGTGTGTTCAGTGTGCCGCACCAGGAGACCTGGTGCCTGAATCTGAGTTGGGATGTGGATCAACTGATCTGCTCTTGTGCCTCAACAAAAACCCAGGACGTCGGACACGACGCACGTTACTGATTCATGCCGTCCTCATCCTGACAAATGCAAGCGGTTCAACTGGGGTCAACCAGATGAATTGTTAAGAAGAGCTCAACTTGTATTTGCTCATTTGTGGCACTAAAATCATTTGTTGAGATGCCTCGTTGTGGTTTTCAGCGATTGTTGCCTGTGCCGTGATGTAGAAAGTTTGCCAAATGTTAACACGCAGCGGTTCAAATGTTTGAAAGCGAGCATGGCATCTTCCAAGCGGTTGCAGAAGTTTTGGCTCAAAATAGGAACAGGTTGGAAAGCTTTTTTGCTTTGTACATGCATAAAAGCAGCAGGATAAAGCATGCTGCTTTATCCTAACAAACTGAGTGAAAACGACCCATATGCATCTTTATCCCAACAAACTGAGTGAAAACATAAAATAAAGGTGTTGTCGCCACGACTAGCCAGCTTAATGTGTGGCAGGGGTTTCATTTCTGCTCTGTGAGGTGACTAAGGGAAAAACATGAGATGCGCTTTAAAATAAATAAATAAATTGGGGCTGTGTTGAAATGTCACTGAGGGTCCGTGGACGTGTCCTCCACCGCCCATTTATCACAAAACAGACATAACTTCTCTCACACACACACACACACACACACAGAGAGAGAGACCACGGTTGATCGTCACGTCACAGAAAACGAAGGGCATGTCGAAGTTTGCAGCGCTGCGCTGAAGACGACGAACAAACGGAGGTTAAACTAAACTAAACTAAACTAAACTAAACTAAACAAAACAAACCTGGACGTGGAACATAAAAATCAGCTCAAGAGCCTCGTGACGTTGTCAGCCAATCACGCGTCGTTCCATTGGAGCGTGACGCCACAAGTCCGGGCCTCTCCACAGGTGATTGGTGGCACCGGCTGTCCAATCACAGGCCGCGGTTTACAGCAAAGTTGTTAACCCCCAACAGCAGCACTTTGGTTGCCACCGCTCTAGTTTCACCCTGCTTTTACATCGGCAGGAAAACAGACTTTTCGTCGACCCGAGCAACGCCATTTGACGAGGTGGATGTAAATGCGAATAGCGGCTCCTTCCTGCCAGGATACCGGCTCACCGTGTGGGTTTTATTATATATATATATATATATATATATGTATATGTAAAAAAAGAGAAAAAACCCCAACTAGAAGAACTAGCTGTGTGCTAACGCTAGCTGGCTCCCTCTCTGGCGAGCTGCGTCGTGTTGTCTGGCGTTTTTTAAAATTTCTTTCTTTAAATGTATTTATCTATTTATTTATTTATTTATTTATTTATTTTTTTTTACTTCTGACTTGCAGAAATGTTGCCCGCCTGTCTGTGAATCCCGTGACGTGTCCAGAACGGCCGACCTGGTGAGTATTTTTCCTGTGATGCTCACAAGTTGAGTCGATGGTCGCCGCAGCGGCCCACCGAGAGCAGCGTCTCTGCCGTCAGATGATTTCATTACACGCAGTCCGGCTCCTCGCTGCTCAGCCGGATGCGGTTCAGCACTAAATAAAAAAACCCAACAACATGTCCCTAATCCCCCTGGCCAGCTCTCGGGGCGAGGCGGGCCCGCGGGAATGCTTCTTTTTTTTTTTTCTCATTGTATGAAACCAAAAATGTAGTTCCCTGGCTGTTGCGTTAATGGCTGAATGAGACTGTCGGGGACACGATTCAGCTTAGCCGGGAGGGAAACCGTGAGCCGAGGGCGGAGGAGGGAACGACGAGTCGGCGAGGGCTCCCGAACACAGTTTTTGACACGATTCCACGTTCGGGATTGTCATCATCTCGGTTGGGAATGTAACATTGTTGGATCATAGGCTTAGTATGTGTGGCTGAACAGTGCCAGGCAGCCCCTGTGGCCTGTCGGGGAATTGCTTGGCCCTGGCCTGCATGGGTCTGGATCCCTCATCTATCCCCCCCCCTGCATTATCCGCTGTAACACACAGTAGTTTCCCCTCCCTCCTCCTCAAACACCCACCTCTCCCTACATGGACTCCACAAGGGGGGGGGGAAGACTTGAGTAACTGACTCGGCCTCCCTTTTACAGATGACGGTTGGAAGACCAGCACCCAGTCAGGGGACAGATCTGCCCCATGGTGACTAGCAGCTGTTGGAGTCATCGGTTAGTAGTTCTTGATACGAGCCTACTTGGATCTTAGACCACATCAGGTCAGCCAGGTAAGCTGTTAATCAGTAAAGTATAATAAGTTGCCCTGGGTAAGAGTGCGAGTTACTGTTCGGTTGTGATGACCTACTGGTATGTTTACGTGTTTGTTTGGTTTTGACCAAGTTTTTAGATGAGTGCCTGGATGTAAAGGTCCCAAGCGTTAACTCGGAAGACTAAAATACTTCACCCTAGCTTTTTGTCATTTTTGCATAATCATAGGACACCAAGGCCCTTACCGCAGGCTCGGAATGCTTGGCGGTCGTCTAATTGATAGCACGGCTGGTAGCTATCTGCAGATGAAAGAATATTTCAAGGCGTTCATCTGCAATGCAGCTTAATACCAGTGTAACTGAAGAGGAAGACAAACCTCTAAAAAGGGAAGATGCTAAAAAGCAGGCATCAATATTACGGTGTAGTCACTTCATCATATAGGGCCTCCCAGTTAGGCAGAATGTTGCACACGTGTTGACTCTAAAAGGCTTTAGCACACAGGAACATGCACATGTGCCATGGCCTCAACTGTCAGACAGTACGGGTAAAATGTCTAAAAGTGTACGTCTCAATATTGCTGACACCGTACTGATAGTGTATCAGTAGGACTAGGATGTCCAAAATGGGTTCCAATGTGGACAAAAGTATCAATAAATGCCAATTGTTTTGTCCTGAAAGAAAACTGCAAGGTTGTGTATCAAACGGGTCAGTATTCAAATACAAATTCTTATCCTAGGGTTTAATTTGCCTCAGCGCTCATGATCACAATGCTGTTTTGCATGAAGGAACTCTCTCCTGATTATAATGTTCATGAATTTGGTTGATATTCTGTTAAGAGTGAACGCTCGCTGTACGGCAGGACAGGTTCCTTTGGAGGCGGGTTACACTTGAATTGCTAGTAAATGCAGTGTTGGCAGGGTCTCCCTCAGATACAGAGACCCCTAGTGGCATTCGGATGCAGCATCTTTTGACCCAGTGGTAACACAATAAGATATAAGGGTCTACAGCCTCGCCAGTGGCTCCGTAGGGCTGTACTTAGCAAAATGCTAAAGCCAGCATGCAGGCATTTTGAAAATCGGTGACGCCATCACAATTTAAAGTCTATGGGCCGAGCGGGAGCAACACTACTGTGTATGTTCAGTGGGCCGCGTACTATGGATGTATAAAGAGAACTGGATACGGTGTTGGAGGCAGGGTCCCGTTCACTCCTATGAAAGCTGCTCAGTGGTGCTTGAAGCCAAAAGAGTTGGACTTCCTGGGTATAAAATTACCAGAATCTTCCACGTAGCTTCCGCGTAGACCTTAGAAGCCAATTTGACATAGTGGCCAAACCGTGTAATTACAACTTCTGGGCCCATCACGTGATGCACTGTGGCCCCATGAGACTTTTTCCCCATAGACTTAAATTATGAAAGATGTGTTTGGAAATCCTTTTTTATTTTTTTTTAGGCAAAGGGGTCAAAGGAAAACCTAGTGCACTTGCTCTATGGGTCACCCCTGACCCCCAACACCTTTTAAGCACCTCCTCCCATCTTCTTAGCCTTTACCCCTGCTTCCCAACCATGGGCTCATTCACATGAATGGCAGTGATCTGTCATTTTGGCCACTATGTCAAATTGGCTTCAAATCCTGGCGCACTATCTGGGGGCTTGCCATAAACCCGGGAGCTAGAAACAAGCCTATTCAGTCCAAACTTATTGGACTGAATAGGCGCCATCTTTGGATCTGATTTCCAGTTCTTTTTATACACCCATGATAGCATGAAGTGTCGCACTTATAAAGGTTACCATGTTCACCATCTTAGTTCAGTGTGATAGCATGCTAACATTCGCTAATAAACAAAGTACAGATGAGGCTAATGGGAATGTCATTAGTTTTTGAGGTATTTGGTCATGAACTATAGTATTTCATAATATTGACCTATCTATACGTGGCACAGGATGAAAAGTTAAAGGATCACCAAAGTTCTTACAATTCATCCCGAGGGGGGAATAAGAAATTCCGCACCAAATTTTATGCCAATGGCTGTCAAGACATTGAATTGAAGTGTTTGGGGCGTCATGTTGGCGCTGGAGAAATGTGTAACGTTAAAACCTCATGTCCCCGATTCAATTACAGCTAGGGGCCTTTGCTGCTAATTATCTCCCCCCTTTTCTTTTCTTACAATTAAAAGCAGTGGTACTTGTATGATGCAAAGACAAAGGAGGACCGGTGAAAGTTTGGGTGACAATGGAGTCACCGTCTGGATGTTGCAAACAAAATGAATCTGCTTAATAGGAATTCACTATACACAAGAGTCCCTTGGGTGATGCCTATGCAGGCGGCCAGGTGTGATCATTGGCTGGCCAGACCAGGCGACGCTGCTGACAAATCACGATCAGGGGGGGGACAAACGTTTGTCTTTGCTCCGCCCAGGAAACCATATTCCTAAACCTCGCTCTTTTTAATAAACATGAAAAAAATCTTGGTTGAGTTCCTTTTATGTTTATATATATATATATATATTTTTTTTTTTTTTACTTTTTAAACTGACTTGCATTTGGTTTTATTTTCCCCTCGAGACTGAGTTGTCATGTCTTTCTGTTTAAAGCTTTGTGGTCCTGTAGACTCACCAAGTCCAGCGTTTTGGTTAAGCGTCCTTGTTGCTGTTGTTGATTGGCTCTCAGGTCGTCGTGATGCAGTCAGTGGATTTAATGATGAAAAGGAAACCTCCGTTCCCCTGGGTGGACCCTGGCTAAACCCAACCTCCTCACCGGGTAAGGTGTTTTAATGATTGTAAAATATTACTCTGGCCTTGATAACATTATTTACCACTCTCAAATGTCTTTGGCTCTTGTTGTGTATCATGTTTAAATATGGACCCCATCATTCTCAACTCCCCAAATCCATCGGGTCATGGCTAAAGCTAATCTCAAAGCCCCCTGGAAGCACTAAACGGTTACAGCTGGCAGGTCAGAGAGAGATAAACGTGGTACTCTGACTCTGCTGTAGCTGCCCCCACTGAATAACGTATACACTCGCAGAGCTGCATGATATTTTGGATACAAATACTCTGCGAACAGTGTGTGCAGTGTGTCTTTGTACTACATGCATGCTGGTGTCCCGAAAGTTGCATCATTTGCATGTCAGACCAGAAGAGGGCGACATTGTTCACCTGGTGAACATACGTTGCCATAAACCCATTCATTTTCATTTATTTATTTTTACAGCGGGCTGGTTTATACACTCGCCAGTGATAGATACGGTTCAGTGGATCTGAGAAGTTCTCTCAGGTCAGTTAGCAGGGGCTGTTAACGTCTGGTATTTTAGGCCGTTGTCCTGTAGTGGATAATGTGTCATTTGTAACTCGTTATCCTTTTTTAATGATTTTTATCATCTAGTTTTGCACCAAAGCATAAAAGCAGCTACCATGAAAGAAGTATGTCTTCTGAGTATAATAGTATTTGACTAAATCTGGGACTAGATTAGAATAAAAAATAATCTGGGAATTGTGTGAGGGGTTCTTTCCCTGTTGGTATTTTAGGGCAGTTTATGTTGTATTTCCTAAGGGTCGCCTGTCTTATTAAACCAGGCAAAACTCATTCCAACAGTCCCTTATAATATCAAGTCATGAGTAAAAGGGAAAAGTTACACGACAAAATAAACTTTGACAGATGAGCATTGATTTCTCATGATTTGAGAGGTTTGGCAAAACAAATGTGGATTCAAACAGTGACTGCGTGTCGTGCCTTTTGATCACTGCTGCACATCTCTAAACGTTTTGTGACTTTTTTTTTTCGTTATGCACGTCAATTTTCTTAACTTGAGGGATTCATCTATTTTGGCTTAGTTTGTTCATTTTCATTTTTTTTTTTTTTTTTTTTTAAGTGCCTCGTTTTCCCCCGTTATGTATTTATTTTGTTTAATAAAAAAAAAAAAATATATATATATATATATATAAAATTTAGGTATTTATTAAGTTATATTTCGGCCATGCCTAGTGTTCACTTCAATAATTGATGTGCGTGTGTGGAGATGGGAGTTCGTCTGCAACAAATGCCCCCTTCCCCCCACCCCCGCAACGCGCAAGCGCTCGGGATCGTGTGGGAATGGTCGGTCCGCGAACTGGGGGCTGGACCGCTCCGAGCGAAACCGAGCAAAAGAGTTTTAAATGTCCGCCATGTTGTCCATGGCGCACTGAGCCACCGATAGGGAGCGGAGCGTCGGGAAAAAACAGTCCGAGAGCGAGCGACCGAGATCCGGGCCTTCCCCCGGCTCCGCTGGCGACGCCCTAAATACAAGCGACAGCCATTCGAACGTTAGAATAGCGAATAACCGCACAGAAACATCCATGAAAGCGCCACTCGGCACCGCTGTGAATATTAGGAGATCCGATAGGTTTATATTGCATCTCGAATTGTGAGAAATGAGTAAATTGTCGTTTCGGGCACGGGCGCTGGACGCTTCCAAGCCGCTACCCGTCTTCCGTTGTGAGGATTTACCCGACCTGCACGAATATGCATCCATTAACCGGGCCGTGCCGCAGATGCCCACGGGGATGGAGAAAGAAGAGGAGTCGGTATGCTTTAACCATCCGAAAATGTTAAAATATATGCTTTGGGCTTATTTTATTTTTTAATGGATCACAGGCGTCCCCCTTTTTTTTTTTTTTTTTTTTTTTTTTCTCTCTGCGCAAGCTTTCGCAAAATGGCCGCCGCTTTTCTCAGGAAAAACACGACGGATTTCTGCCGCAAATGGCACATATGTGGGACTTGGACGGGAGTCTGGGGGAAGCGGGGGCGCGTTGTGTCGTTATCGGATAAAACTGCCCGGTTTGGCCGCCTTATTTTTACGTGAGGTGATTCTCTGAATACAAAGGAGTCATGTGACTTCAGCAGTGCCGACATTTTGTTTCGCCTGTCAGGACGGGGCCTTGTGTTGGCGTAATTGCGAAGGACCAGGGCAAGGGGGAGCTAGTGACTTCAGATTATATGTGGCCTCTGTGCTCCTACTAGACAGAGACGTCAACACTGCTGCCATGCATTGAGGACAAACTGTGTGGTTATGTTGAACAGGATAAACTGTAGGTTTGTGTGTGCGTGTGTGCTGACAAAATTCAATTCAAGACCTTTTGCTTTGGTGCAGGTTCTCACAGTTGACTGTTTGCACTTTGTCACATCATGAAGTTGTCTACGTATGATACAGCCCTTTGTTTGTTTGTTTGTAGTGAGGTTGTGACCCTTCATTTCGTGTGTGTGTGTATAAAAAATAAATAATGCAGCTGTTGGCATTGAGTTACTGCAACAACTCAAACCATTGTTTGAACAGGTTAATCCCGTTGGTGTAGCTGTCAGATGCAGGATTACTGAATAGGTTACTGTAATAACCATCTCTCTGGTTTCAGTGTTGACATTTGATTTTCCAGATAAGAACATTAAATCCCACCCACATACTTAATTATCCTGTCCTTGTAATTTTTTTGAAAGTAATCATTTGAAAAGCTCTACCGCTTTTTTGTTTTTTAGCAGGTAATTGGCTCTTGGCAAAACTTTTGTCTGACCATTTAAGTGGCAAGAGAAAGTGTTTTCAGGGATGAGGCAGGTAAATAAAACGCCTGCTCGTGCTGCCTCCCGCTGCGGTGGATGTAGGTGGTTGTTGATAAAGTTGATGCACCTCGTGGGAATTTTACAGTTTATGCTTTCCGTTCTTGTCATTTATTAGACACCCAGCCCTTACTGTGGATCCCCCCAAGCAAGATATTGGCTTCTCCGACAGTATTGTTTTGTTGCTGACACGGCAGTGTCTTGCCTGCTGTTTTTAAATATAAGGACAAGTAAATGAGGAATATGGAAACTGTCATTAATCACTGGAAGTATGCTGCAGCCAGTCTGCCTCCCTGCTTTTGTGGAGGCTCGGTGTCAGGGGGTCAGTGTGTCAGATGGCACAGCAGGATTGCAGACCAGCCGCACGTGGCGCCCAGGAGGAGATCGGGACGGCGGGGAGGGGGTGGGGGGTCGCTGTCGCTGTCACTTCAAAGTCTGCGCTCTGCTCAGCTGGAGTGCCTGGCTGGTTATGCAACAGCCGTATTATAAGAGGTAGGCCAAGGCCTGCCACTGCATGCCAACTGCTCAGTGTTAGGAGTCTTGTCTGTTGTTTATGAATTTCTACGTCAGGTTTTACATGGAAACATGCTTTGAATCATTGTTGGTAGATACTGTAGCTCACACTCTGTATTTCTGTCAGCACTTTAAGATACTGCTTCATTGTACTTGTGCAGTGCATGTGTTTTTCTTCACTCGTTGATCCACACGGGGAACTGTTCCTGGCATTTCTCGAGATACGCTTGACCCACAAATCTTGCTGCGACCACCTCAACCACATTGACTACCCACACATTCACCCAGCAAACCACTGAACGTTGAGTGGTGTCCCTGTACTGCCAATACAGAGCTTTTAAGAGTGAGCCGTTGAACTTAGACCACAGAGCAACTTGTAGGTTTAGGCGTTTCTTTGTGCTACATTTAGTTAGTGTTGCTCGTTTGAACCATTTAGTGAGCGCAAGACTACACTTTGCTTTCTTTGTTGCTGCTGGACTTGCAGTTCCCAAAATCGTTGCACAGTCCAGCATGTGGTTTTGTAATTTGCGGGCGGTGTGCGTACGTAGTGTAGCTTGACTAAAGAGCTGTCGCCGCTGAAACTCCCTCAGCACGTGCGGCTTGTTAGTTCTGGGCCAGACGCTTTTTCTTGTGTTGACGTTTTGGCGAAAGCGAGGTCTGCGTCTGCAGTCCTGGTGGGAACCCACAGGCATGTGTTGGGTTTGTGTTTTTGCCAGACAGTTTGTGTACGCGCACACACACATCCTGGCAGGCCACCAGTTTCTCACCGTGTGACCTTGCCGGGTGGGAATGTGGGGCATATCACCTGTCCAAAGTCTGTGCCGTCCACTTGCTGTGAAATTGAAAGTTGCCTTTGTCAGCTGTTTTTCCCCCCTTTTCCTTTCACTGATGAGTTTTGTATTGACGTTTATGTGGGTAGCGTGGGAAGCTAACTTCAGCCTCCAGGCAGGTTCTCAAATCTCCACAGCAAGTTTGCCAGCTAAGTAGGACTTGTCTGGAACAACTTATGAGAATAACAAGTGATTTAGAAAAAAAAATAAAAAATTTCCAGTCATAGACCCACAGATGGAAGACTATGTACATTCCCTTTTGTGATTAATTGGTTCTGCTGCATTATTATGCAATAGTTGGGACTACACTCAAGTTGGAACTTATTTTCTCCTTGTAGACACTGCTTCTATTTTGTTTAAGCAGCCATATTTGTGTGAGGAAAGTTTCTCAACTCTTGGCCACTTACTTTACAAACCGTCGGGCAGAATCTACCAATCGCAGCCAAAGGCGCAGTCTGATGGCTGCCGTTAATTTCCCACTCCACTTAAAACTGGGTGTTAAAAGTCATCCTCTCCCACACTGCATGAAACTGCTTTGTACTGTAGAGCTACAGCCCTGCCCGACCATCCCCTTCGCTTGTCCATTATGTTAAGTGGCATTTACAGTGTCTGGGACAGTAGCTGTCAGAGGCGAGACTGGTGTAGGTGGAGGAGGCGCTGGCTGCCTCAGCAGACATGACAGTGATCGATGTGGTCATTTTATAGGGCTATTTCTGGCCGTGTGTGTGTACATGTGAGAAAGCAAGACCTAGAGGAAAATTGTGTGTGTGTGTGTGTGTGAGGGCACATAGCTTGTTTCCTGTATTCTGACTGTCCACCTCAATCTTAAATCAATTTATTCTCAGGCAAATAGCCATGGCCAGGAAAGTAAACCAACACATTGCCTGATTAGGTTTGGCAGCCAGCAGTGTTTTTTTTTTTTGTTTATTTATTTTTGCTCAGGGCCATTTGCATTTATGAGTTTCCTCTCAACGTGGAGAGGCCCGAGGAAGTTGATGCAGAGGCTCAGGCTATCGGCAGGTGAATGATTCAGAGGACATCTGATAGGAACATGAAGGTTGTGCAAGCATACATGGCACACACAAAGGGGCCCGCAGCAACTGCTACAGACAGGTTAAATGTTTGAGGTTCGAGTTCCGTATGCGGACGTCTGCTGTGGGGAAGAATAAAACTGAAAGGCTTGTCCGCCGTTTCTTCTCCAGCTAAGGGAGTAGCTACATCCCAAGAACAGATCACCATGATCACCAGAGCACATGGCGCTATTAATGTAAAATACAATCACTTGCCTTGGGTAAAACAGACGGTACAAAACCGTTAGCCCAGAAAGTCCAAATGGTGTTGATGAACAGTAACACGTTTAGATTGAAAACGTTGTTGACTGAAGGTCACACAAAGTTTTGATTAGTGACCACCAGTTAATTTTGCCAGCAGTTATTGTTTTCATTTTGTGAAGAAGTAACTTGTTGTAAATCAGTGAAGACAAATGCTGATTAACCCTTTCAAAAATGAGACTTTTCACAAACTGGACTATCATTTGAAAATGTAGTAAAATTGTGTGTAATTATCGGGGTTTGACTTTACCTTTGGCCTGTGGACACCAAATACTCTATGTAGTAAGTTTTATCACTATACTGGAAGTTTTATCCCTATACTGGATATACTTTGCGTTGGCCGAAGCAGCATTACAGTACATTCCAAATCTGAACTAAACCAGTTTAAGTATGTTTACAAAGAACTTTGAGTTTTCAGTTTAAATAAATTAGAATGTCTTGGTTACGCTCCACAGAAATCACAGAACTGACTCCATATCACACAAGAACATCTGAAATCTGACAGGTCAGCTGTAATATTCTTATAAGTGAATTAATACAGAAAACAAGATTGAAAAATG
>JAVQJF010122819.1:0-15131 GCA_036023855.1 Gadopsis marmoratus | reverse complement strand
AAGCTGATGACAGCAACTCAGATCCATATCTTGCTCTACTCAGCTACAGAGCATCACCACTTGAGTGTGGATTGTCACCTGCTGAACTACTCATGAATCGAAAACTATGTACAACACTGCCAAGCTACTGGGAACAGCTAGAGCTGAAACAAAAACTACAACAACAAAAGATGAGGCAGAAATCATTCTATGACAGAACAGCCAAGCAGCTTCCGTTAGTATCATTCAGTATAGAAGATGTTCAAGAGCACAGTGAATCACACACTGAGTTCGAGCCAACGTTTTCACCACAATCTGACTGTAACAATGACACGCAGATTCCAAGTCAACCTGTGTTCAGGAGATCTACATTTGAAGTCAGAAAACCTGACAGATTGAATCTGTGAAGTTAAGACTTTTACGTGCGTAATATATATGTAAAAAAAGACAAAAAAGAACGCATGTTGAAGCAGTCTATGTTGGTCTGTTCAGACTGAATACACTGAGACAGATGATTATTGGTTGTGGCATGTTGTAGCAGTATTAAGAAATGCAAAGTTAATATTGCTAATGGTATTTGTTTGTTATTACCTTAAAGAAAGGGTGATGTGATGTTTAGATAGATTAACACTCCCACCAGTAGGCGTCAGTATGTTGATGATGACAGTATAAATGATACATAGGAAATGGTGATATATGTGGAGACTGGAGATGGTCAGCATGGAAATAAAGAGTTCTTAAATAAAGGACTAAGTTCGTTATTACAACAGAAGAAAACACAGACCATATGGGACGGACAGACCGACCGACAGACAGACAGACATTCCGTCATTTAGATAGTCGGTGAACTTTTCTCAGGAGGAAAGCAGAAGAGGTGCATCTCCATAAAAGGAACATGACTCATGTTTCTTCACGGGGGTATTTAAGTGAAGGACAGCTTGTTTGTACTACCATTAGCGCGCAGGCTTTACGTCGAGCGGGAGTCGACAGCGAGTTTCTCCCACTTTGCGGGCTTTAATAGAAGATAGTTCGTTTCGAAGACACACCGAGGCTGACTTTAGTATCAAAACTATTTAATTAGATTGTTTATCCATCGCCGCCTGAAGGTTTGAAAGGAGGTTTTATCTGACAGCGTTTGTGAGGGAGGTTTCTGGAGTGTTTTTTCGTTTCTTATGGCGTGTGACGGAAGCGGTATGTCAGGTAAGCTTGACGGCGTTCTTTTCAACATAATACTTCCAAGTTAAATTAAAGTAGTTAACGTTGGTATTTTTTCGGGCTGCTTCAGAGTGATAACACCGTGACAACATAGTAACAACAGTTTAGACAGCCAGAGTTTATAACGCTGTCTTGTGGCATTTTAACGTGTGTACACTAATGCTGGTTTAATTGCTCCACAGATGAGAGGATAGGTGAGGCCCTGATCAAAGAGTGAGTTTCCTTTTATTTACTTTATTATTAATATTAATTGCATAATAATATATATTAATTATATTCTAAATAGTTGTACACTTTGATTTGTCTAAATGGATGCAAAAACAAACAAAGTAGCAGATAGCCTGTTATTACTACTTAATATTATGGCTGCAGCCAACACATGGCCTCCATTATCTGTTCATCTCTTGAATATTTTTTCAGTTGATTAATTGCTAATTTTGTCAAAAACATGTTTTGAAAAGAAAGAACAACTGATCACAAATTTCTAGAGCCCAAGAATAGCTTTCGTTGAGTGTATTCAATTTACAATGCTATAACCGAGAAAATGATTAACTAACTAACCTTTTCAATTGAGTTTGGATAATTGATCAACAAATCACAGTTCTCAAATGTGAAGATTTGCTGCAGTACATTTTGGACTGGCTTGGACAAAACAAGCAGAGTCAATAATCAGCAGGTTAAACAATAATTCTAATAATTGAAAGTAATTGCTGGTTGCAGCCCTGATCTAAAACAGATGATTTCCTGTAGTACATCTAAACCACAACCTTCTAAAACATACATAAAAGCCTCAAGATCATTCCTTCCTTCATGTATAGTCTGATGTTTGTTTTACTTCCTCTTCACTTGATAAGGAGTAATTTTTAAGTTAGTGTTGCAGGTCTGTAATTGAAAATATAACATTTTCTAACCCAAGTCTGCATCATTAAAGTCCTCTCTTGAAGCAAGTTTCAGTTTCACTTCACAGTAACCACAGTAAACGCCTTACAGGAAATCACACCGCTCATGAATGACGTGTCTTGTTTGTCGACTAATGTAGGGAAGACAATAAATGCAAAGGTTGCTGACGTGTGTGATACTCTTTCAGAAATGGACATGTGACGTGGACATGGACACGCTGCTGTTTGAATCAGGTTTCGGGCAAAGTTTTACATGTTAGTGCATGTGGTAGCACTCTAGCTGGACACTAGCTGTGTCCTATCTCCATACAGATGAACAAACTCAGTCAAAGCAGGTTTTCAGTCTGTAGTGTGTTTTTACTGGAACGTGCATAATCAAACATGGCAGCATGCAGAATAAAAGTCACCTATGTTTTGTGTGTGTTGTTGATGGACACTATTGTCCCACAATGCAAAGGAAAAGGAGGAGATACACAGGTGTCACACGTTTTATCAAAACCCTCCCATACCACTCAAAGTTCTGTTCTTTTGAAATGCACTGCTCCACAGTGAAGCCAGCAGCAATGTTACGTTCACTTTTAGCTGCTGTACCTAGTCATGACATGAGTAGGTCTACGTGGCACAGTATAATAGATATCATGATGTTGCAGCCAGTTTGATGTGTTATGTCATGTGTGGTAAGCTGTGTATGTTTCGTCAGTTTAGGAACAGAGGAAGCTGCAGTTTCTCAACCATTTCAACCGTGTATTTTGTCTGTGCTGTTTTTTTAGGGTTTTGACTCACTGTTTGCGTTTTGTTTGTCATATGTACGAGCTGGGTTTTTACATTTTCATTCAGTGCACCCGGCCTTTTGTAAATGTTTTCCAGATCATGAAAATAAATGATCAAACGCACTTGCCATTTTGCACCAACACACGTCGGAAAGGACTTCAAATTCCCTCAAATGGCATTTGTTTTTGTTGCTCAATTGCCAGCACACGTGACATGACACATTTATAGCACACCAAGATTTACACTGGTATTATCATGAACAGTATGCCTGTCATTGTCTTTTAGTTTGCTACAAAACTTTAAACTGAAATAAACTGTATGTACGCCACACACACACACAGAGCAGTAGTACAGCAGCTTACAGCCATGATGCATGAAAACATCCTGTGTGAATCACATGTGAAGATTGTGCCAATCTGCAGTGTCTCTAGGCGTTAACAACAAACCAACCTATGTTAGAATGAGACATGATTCTTTTTTAATTATATGTTGAATTTTGTGCAATAATGACAAGAGTTTGTGAATAAAGTTAAGTGATACGTTATGGCAGGAAAAGTTTGATATTATTTGGTATGTAGCAATTACTAGAAAATCTGTCATAATGTGACAAATATCTTGATATACCGTAGTGGGAAAAGGATGTGTTTAAATGAGGAACCTTTCCAACAAGAAACATTGTTGCCATTCCATGCCACTGCCATAAAAATCACAATGTACAGTAAAATAAAACTTTGTTCCAAGCTGAATTTGATTTGTCTCATACCCACATATGCACACATCAATTAATTTAAAAAGTGGCCTTCCATAGGTGAGTCTGACCACCTTTTTATAGGGTTAGTGAGTAAGGGTCAGTTTTGGAATGGGCCTGTGTTTAAATGTCCTGTTCTCTTCCAGGGTCATAGAGGAGGAGCTGAGGGACATGTCCTCGAAGGATGTCCTGCCTTTCACTCCACTGGCTGTGGAAGTAAAGACTGTGCAGGAGAAGAAGATGGTGACCCAGCTGGGCAAAATGATCCGCATCATTGGCGACAGGGTCCGAGACGACAAGGAGTTCCAAGAGTGAGTCTTTCAGCCACTTCACCTCAGAGCTCATGGTAGAATACGCAAACCTCTATGGCACTGGGTTTCATTTTCAGAATTTTTTTTTAAACTTAAGCTGTCCCCATCCTCTCTTGTGTCTCTGTTGCAGTGCGATAGAAGGGGTAGCTTGTTGCTCCAGCTCTAAGTGGGACAGATTTAAGGAAGTGGCAGACAAAGTGTTTCAACTTGGCATCACCTGGGAGAGGATCGCAGTGCTCTTCTATGTTGCCGGCAAGCTGGCTGTCAGGGTGGGTTAGCTTTGCTGTAGATCAGAATGGATCAAAGTGGTACTTGTGCTCCTTACTTGATTTTTGGTGACATCTTTGTTATTAAATGGTCAATACAGCTGCTCTATGAGGAAGGTTGTGTTTGTAGACATGTCAGCCTTTACAGCTGAACACACAAAAGACTATCAGTACTTCTGCTAACTACCAAGTGATTCTTGAAGTGTTGCATCACTTCACGTGCTGTTTCAGAACACCTGTCTGACACAGATGATAGACACTTCTTCCCACTGTGCAAAAATGAAGCCAAAAAATGCTGCCACCTTGTGCTAGTCGTTTGCAGCTTGCACGGTAGTGATCGAGGATTAGCCCATACTCCCGCCAGAACCAATTACAAGCACACTCAATTGTCAATCATGATGTGACACCCCCATGTTTTATTTGACATGACTTAGATTTCTCAGTTTGGCCCATCCGCTAACATGGAGGGAGTTTATGACGTATACTGCAGCCAGCCACCAGCCGGATGTTTTGGATTCACATTTGGGGAGCTGTCATGTCGCATGTTCTAGATAAGAAAAAATATGAGCACCTGGTTATTACCTTATGTAATACCTTATTTACCTTATGTAACCAGTGTTGCAGTTACCTTATGTTTCCCAGCAACAAGGAATATCTACTGTGATATTTTACCTGCATTTTAGCAAATATGCGACTAAAGCTTCAGTAAACGAGTCAGTAATGTGTGTGTTACATTTGTATTAACCTAATTAGTGCCTGTGAGTTAATTTCTATGCTGGACAAATGTAAGAAATTCTGTGTGTGCGTGTATATGAGCAATGTGACGAGTGAGTGCTGATTTTAACGATAATATTCTCTCATTCAACACATTCATGGTTTGTGGTGTTCTTTATTAGTAGTTGATAAATGTAGATTGCAATTCATGATGTGGTTTTGTAAGTTTGGGTCCCAGGGAGTTACCAAATTTCTCTTAATGGTCTCGAACTGTAAAAGTTTGGGAACCCCTGGTGAATCCAGAAGCGTCGAAGCTGTTATTAGAGAATGTTAATGCTCATGGCAGACACTACAGTTCCAGTGAAAGGCTGTTGGTTAGATGAAAGGTGACTGGGGCAAAAATTATCAAAATAGTTGGTAATTAATTGTCTTTCGATTGACCAAGTATTGCAGCTCTACATTTAACATGAATACTGGTCTTTCATAGGTCATGTGGGTCACCCAACGTTTAGCACATTTGTCTGAGTATTGATTAATTTAGTAATTTTGGGATGGCACATTCAATAATCACACATGCGTGTAATGTTCAGATGTCCACATGCCTTTGACCATATACAGTACTGTTGTTGACTGTCTACAGTTTGTTGCAGTTTCATTCCAATGATCCAGTAGTGGAATCGAAAGGGAACTCCTGTGGTTGGCAGTCCCTTTACTTTTTTTGTTTTTGTTGTGTGTGTGTGTGTCCATCAGATGGTGGTGGCTCATCTCCCTCAGTCAGTGAGGGAGATCATGATGTGGACCTTGGATTTTTTCCGAAACAATCTACTGGGCTGGATTCGGGAACATGGAGGATGGGTATGTTAGGCCTTAGTTTCTTCCGTCTTTGATCTTTCAGCCTTTGTCTACCATGTTAGTTCTGCATCACAGAAATATTGGAAGAACCCTGAGAACTCTTTAGCCAGTATGTATAGCCGGAACGTTCTGTAAGATACTTCCATGTGAAAATACAAGTCCTACTGCAGGGGTAATACTATTTGATGGTTCAGCAATTACTAAGGAGAAGTTTGCAGGAACAAACACGAATCTGAATGTTTGCTGTATATTCAAGCTATGTTGTCAGCTTCCTGACTAGTTAAAAAAAAGACTGTGAACAAGCTGAGGACATGAGGGTAAATATCCTGTTATAATGACATTAACGCCAACCAATATTTCATGTTGATTCGGTTCTAAAGCAGAAATAACCAATCGACACTCAGAAGATTGTCACTGTGGGGGCAGGCGCACTGCAGTTTTACTTTTCATTACATCATCTTAAACATCAGTCATACCACAGTAAATACAGAAAACAGGAGGATGTCTTGTGTCTACCCAAACTTGCAAAAAGTCCTCCAACCTTAATGACGTAATAGGTCGTTTGTCAGAGCCTCCCAAAACAACATATAGGCATACTGGACCTTTCATGGTTACAACAACAACACGTGGTTAATGTTCTGAAACAGTCGCAGTTTGGTTAGGTTTAGGCACCAAAACTACTTGATTTGATTTAGGAAACGATCATGGTTTGGGTTCAAACCATAAGTACATTAGTAAGTTACTAACTAAAGTTACTTGACGTGACTTTAGTCAAATGACTTACTAACGTAATTTAACTTACATACGTAAGTTTAAAAGGTTGACTTTTGGTTTCACACAGGACACTATCAGCGGCATCCTGGGTTAGATCCCTGTGTGTTTGATCATCCATCCACACCAACCTCCTACCGAGGCGGACTTTGTCCCTCTACCTTGCCGTGCTCCCGTCTTAATTATTACTGCCACTAGAGGTCCCTGTACATACAAATGTAAATATGGATTGCAATAAGCTGCTGCACAGGCGACCTATACAGTCCTTTTTTGGGGGGAAAACAGTCTCCAAACCTGAAAAGAAAGGACCCTACCCAAATAGAGCTGAAGATAATAAGATCTGATCCACAATAATAGAGAAAGAACACCAACACCAGCAGCAGCATGATGATGTATCTATTAACAAGCAGGTGTCGTTGAAAAGAGCAGCACTATAATAAAAATGCCCAAAGAATGAATTTAATTCCAAAAATAAGTTTATATGTGTCAAAGACTCATTTGTAGGAATAATGTCCTATTTTCACATCCTGCACAACAATAAACCATTTTATAGCCAACTAGACTACAGATTGACATTACATATTAAATTGATCAGAAATCTCCCTGTGAATCCAATTCATGAAAGTATTTGTCATTTAATAGCATGAAAGATACTGATTCCCTAAAATATTTTCTCCTGGGGTGATTGTGATGTACAATGTGATCAGAGCTGTCTCTCCACAGATCAACAGTTTCTCGGACCTGGCGGTGGCGTCCATGCAGAGCGTGTCATCCATGAGCTCTCACAGCTACGGCCTCTTCCTCATCTTTGTTGCCGGCCTGGCTCTAGGAAGCTTCGTCACCTGGAGACTGACCAGACAGCCCTGAGGCGTATACACACTCCAGACCTGGGTTGCCAATGTGATAATTCAATTCAATTCAGTTCTATTTATATAGAGCCATATCATAACAAAGTTATCTCAGGGCACTTGTTCATATATAGCAGGTCTAGACCGACTCTTTGTACAGAGACCCAACAATTCCCACCATGAGCAGCACTAGGCGATAGTGGCAAGGAAAAACTGAAACCTCAAGCAGTTTATCAAATAGGTGGTATTTGATGGTATTTGACCTGGTACAATCTTTACCAGATGGGTAATTATTCAGTTGTCATGTAATGACAACATGTCTGAAAAAGTGCCCAGGTGCTGTCACGTCCTGATCACATGTTGCCATGAGATGGTCAAATTGTAAAATGCGCCTGACCCACTCACATTTTCTACTTTTTTACCCTTTCTAATGTTAATTATGCAAACTTGAAAACTTGTTGATGTTGAGAACATTTTGTCAAAGATGGTCACATATTTTTATAGAAGATGTACTGTGTCATGCTAAACAGGTATTCCAGACTTCCAACCTAAATCAGGTTTTTGGCATATCCAGATTATATGCAGATTGATTTTAGAATTTCAGGACATAAAAACAAAAAAAAAGAACACCCACAAAATGCGACTTTTTGCTAATCGCATCCAATTCCAATCGGATTTCTTCAGATGCATCTCAGTTCAGATGCTCTGGCCACTCAAATCAGTTATCAAAGTGTCTTTTGCGTCACTCTCGACACACAATTATGGCTTCAAATCCAAAGTGATGGACGTGCATCAGAGCAGCTGTGTTCCTGTACACCAGCGAGAGTTCTACACCATGACTTGACAGTGTGATTGTTTGGAGGGCAAGATGATGGATTTCCATTTCTCAGGATTCCATGAAAGCTGTTTCACCAGCATACGTATTTACTACGTCATTACCACAGCAACCCATGTAGATAGGTTGATCCGATGTGATCACTTGCAATACCAGTACGACGTCTTAAAGAGCTGATTTGAGAAACAAATGTTATTTGGCTGCAGTCTGAACAAAATCTTCACCCTCAGCAGAAGTCTGATTAGTTAGAATAAGCAAGACCACTTGTGTGGGTGTGCAGGGCCTTTATGTTTATAAAGGAACAGACCTCTCTGTGCATGCAGTTTAGGGCTGTCACTTTTAAAGAACATATCTACAAGGAACGGGGCGAGATGGACCACACGGGATACATCCCAATTCCCTTATTTGATCATTTCTCAATCTTTGCATGACCCGGTTGATACAATCTGTCATCATGGGGGACGTTTGTTCCAGTTTCTGCTGTGAGGAGGAAGGAGCGAGGAAATGCCAAACATACTGCAGAAGACGTTACTAGGCTAGTTATAGGTATCCTTGTTAGCTAGCTTGTCCACTTGTACTGTACGAAGAAGCACACAACACAACTGCATAAAAAAGCAATAAGATTGTACAAGGGCCAACAAAACTTGTTAATCAACCTGCTGCCTCTGTATTGACAAGTTGTGACTGATCAGTGTAATAGAATTAAAAAGGTTGAACCAAACTAATGAAAGACTTGTAACAAGCTGAGTTGAAATAATAAATCAAAACACATTGTCAAACCCACACCCATTGTGGTTAATTAAGTTATCAGTTAACAATAGCGCGTGCGCTATCAGATGAGCTCACTGGCTGTAGTGCTGGCTCGGCTAGCCCCATCAGTCATGTGATGAAGGGGGCACAATCTGTATAGCATACCATAGAGATGAAAGAGATGCAGTGGTTTTCAGAATAATTTCAGTTTACAGTATTCTTCTCTGCAGAACAAAATGCACTTTACTTATCTTAATAGACTGATTGAGACTGAGACTGACCTGCCGGAAGGTAAATTAGGATAAAGTGCAAGGCCTGAGGTAATCAAAGAATGAGAAGCTTCCTGAAAGTTTGGATTTAAAGGCCTTAACAGAGTCGCACTGTCTACCTGTCTAGCTTTCTACCAGGACAAATAACAGAACCAACTCAAGATTAATATTACATGTAAAGATTTCATTTATTTCTGATATGGGCTTCCATCTAGTTGAAAATTTGTACATCTATGTAAATTGTAGGTCTGAACAACAAATGACTTTTCTTGTCATTTCTGTCATTTCTCATTTTGCCCTGTATCATGGATAATATAGAGCAGGGAGAGCAGTTTAGTCAGCAATAAACATTTTTACTATCTACAGCTGTCATTGAGCCATGTATGACCCTGAAAACTGCATCATTTAAGGTATTTTGATGTGAGATATATTTACCTAAAACATATAGGGCACAGACCTGTATTCAAATGATGAAATATTCTCATCGTAATCTGGATTATTAAATATTCATAAATGACACAAATTATATTACTTATTGGACACATTCAGCATCTGAGCAATGAAATCCATTTACAAAAGCATTCTGCCATGAAACGTGTTTTGCCATATATGATCATCTTTTTTTTCCAGTTGTATTTTTTAAACCCTATTACCTTTAGTGTTTGGAAAATGGTGTATTTTAAAATGATTAAATCATGGTTTAAAAATTTATTTATACTTACAACCTGAGTATTCCACTGGTTTGCTGTTATATATGTTTAGCAGTTTATTTGCACAAATACTAAGTCATTTATTTACTCATGGTCACCTCCTAAGTTGAATTATTTTTTAAACACAATCATGAAATTATTATTTCCTTCTCTGAAGAGTCTGACTGGTAATGTCACGCTCCAATAATGGAGTGCAGGCTGTAGATGAAGTGAGTGAATATTAAAGCCATGTTTTAAGTGTGACTTTGAGCAGTTGTTGCCTTCACCTTGGTACTGTAGAATGAATGCTTTTCACCAAAGATGGAGAAAATAAAAAAATCTAAGTACTCGAAGATTGCCACAATAAAGTGTTTTTCTTTTAACTGGTATTTTCTTTCTAGCAGTTTGATAGCTACAGCAGTTGAATGCATTGTCCATCATGCTAGTTTTATTGATGCTGGTTTGATTTCATGCAAATATTCAGAGTTAATGTTTAGGTAGTGTAACTAGAGTTGGATTCTCTTCTAAAAACGGTCATCTCTCTTTTCCTGTCTCACATGTACCACTTTTACCACCGACTTCCCTTGTGGAGTAATAGCTGTGAAGCTATAACCTTAGCTCCAACGCCTTTAGCTGTGCCTCACTGTTGCTGTTCTTACAGCACTGGCACAGTCATGGGTGTCCGGTTATATTATCCAGTTACTAAAAGCTAATCCACACCTTCCAGCCAATCAGAACATATAATTTTCAGTGATCATAGTATTAAGACTGATAACACTATCATCTGTCATATAATAAAGCACTGTCCATAATGCCTGGATTTACTGTTTCCCAGCTAATGTTAAGCTGTAAAGAGTAGCCATGTCATACAGCCAGCCATAGAAACAGCCACATCCCTGCCATAGCTTCAACCAGAGCTAAATCCACCACTTGTGGCTGTAGACTGTCAGAGTTCAGCCTTTCTCTATGGAGTCTACAGCCATGCTAGCAGCTGTGAGGCTGTAACTCAGGCACAGCGGGTGCTTTGAGTTCAAGGCTAACAACAGTATACTAACATGCTTGTGCAAAGTGGGTATAATGTTCACCATCTTAGTTTAATGTGTTAACATACTGTATTAACCATTGCTAATTAGCACTAATCACAAAGTAGAGCTAAGGATGATGGGAATGCCATTAAGTCTACAGTTATTTGGTCATAAACCAAAGTATTGGACAAATTGAAATTTTGACCGGATGATAGCGCTAGATGAAAGGTCAGAGGATTTTATAGCCAATGGTTCTCAAGACATTTCACTCATCCCACAAATTCCAACCTCATGGTGGCATCAGAGGAAAGTCAGGGGGTCACCAACATCATCAGGCTTCATCCTTTGGAAAACATGAATATTTGTAACAAATTTTATGGCAACTCACGCAATAGTTGTTGAGTTATTTCAGTCTGAATCAAACTAAAGCCACGCTGCTGTCTGACTAATACAAACCAGTCACTACTACACACGTCTACAGAAGAAACTCTCTGTACTGAACCTGTAAGATCACTGTAGAATGTGTACAGTGTGTAGAGGCCTTTGGAAAAGAGGCCAGAAAGTGATTGGATTGCAGTTTACAGTCATTCTGTCATTCTCTTACCTCTCTTTGCTTCTTCTCTCTGTTTCCATTTTAAAAATCTTCTTCCTTACAAAGTGCACTAGATCAGCCTTATTAAATGCTCTTTGAACTGAAATAAACTTGAGTCCTCCTTCCTGTCATTTCCCTACATTCTCTGTGCTAAGAATAAGCTCTATCAAGTTCATGTGTGATTTGGCTTAACATAATTATACCCCTACACTGCTACATCTCTCTGTCTCTCCCTCTCTCTCTCACTCCCTGGTGTCTCTTGTGGTCCTATAAATGGTAGACAATTAGCAGGGAAGAGTAGTTGTATTAATTAGCCAGTAACAAGGGATGGTCAAAAGAGGGATTGACTGATGGATGGAAGGATGATGGAGGAGAGGTGCTGAGCTTATAGAAAGTAAGATTGTACATGTTAACTGCTGTTAAGAGATATAGTTGTATTAAAAAGAAAATTTATCCTACTCACATCTTCAAGATAAATTTACTTAAAAGACTCCTGAAGAATTACGTTAAAAAATTATTTAACTTCCTCAATGCAAAAACACAGATGAGACCAACCTTTTACACAGTTACACCAACATCACTCATTCATTCATTTCAATGCAACACAATGCGATGGCAACGCATTGTATATACCTTTTAATGTGAATGAGCTAATTCACATTAGTGGCTATGGCTCAGGTTCGATCCAGGGCACGACACTGAACCTGATGGAGGCCAGCACCTTGCATGGCAGCTACATTGCGAATGAGACCAATCTGCCAATGCACTTTAAGGTTAAAAATTTCAAGATGTAGGATAAAATTATGGTCAGTGTGATAGTAATACGTAGTGTTTTTGCATGTGATAAGCCTTCAAACAAAAATGGATCTGTTACCTTCCTGGATGGTATTTTATCTCCTCACATGCACTTTACTTGTAGTAGCACACCTACCCACACTCTTTCAAGCTTTTAACACATTTAAATTTTCTGTCTAAATGCTAAGGCAACTCAGCTTAGTGGCAAATCATATCAATCACATATGTGTGAATGTTCACAACCATTTTTGTCTCTGTGTGACAGAGTATCTGACAGTTATTTGCAAGTGTCTGACAGTGCATTGTTTCAACCAGCAGTCCAGCAGGTTTAAATTGCAATTTCAATCCTACATGGAAACTGGGCTTGTGTATGTGTGTGAGATTCTAGTGGTCCTTCTTTTTCTCTCCCTCTTTCTGTCTGTCTGTGTTTTTGTCTGTATTATTAATCCCTCAGCTGTGTCCTGCCCTCTTTTCTGCTCACTTATTAGGGCTGTGCAGTAGAAAAACACTGGTAGGGGCATCCTGTGCTGAGTGCAGGTCTCAGGTGACGTAACATGAGGGCAGTCATCATGGAAATCCACAACTCGTGAACACAAGAGGGAGCCTCTCTGCACCACACAGACAGCAGTCTGCTGGTAAACCCTACAGCAGCATATTGCTGACATCATTACAAAAAAGGCCTGCTCCTTCTTATGATGAGAAAATTTTGTTATTGGAATGAGATCCTTTATCTGTTACAAAACATGTTTTCATGATATAGACTGTAAAACACCATACAGGAATTAATTGGAATTAACTAATCTTGATCATTAACTTCATGTAAATATATGTTCTATTAATTTCATTAATTTTCAACACATGAATATGCATAAACACCTGCCATGATGAGCAGGTGAAACCATATTCTAAATGCACACAACAGAGTATGAAATTTAGACTTCAAGCAAACATAACAAGCTCATGATATCAAGATATCAATTTTTTTTGGCCAAAATTAGGTCTGGGATAATGTTAAAATCTTAGCTTCACAAGCCTACACTGAAGCAAATTGAACTTCATCATTCACTGTATTTTCAAAGAAAATATGACTAGGTCGATTCATGTATACTAAATGTTGTGCCAAAATGGTAACATTGGTAACATCATTGCCAGTCTCATCAAAGTGCTCATATTCTAGCCAGTAATTCAAGGATCTAACATTAACAGCCCAATAGCTGAACAGAGAGTTTGGTAGACAGTCCCCATATTGACTTAGCTCTCTGTAAGTATTGCTTTTGTAGCCGTGGAGCTTTCTGGTTCCAGATAAATTCTAAAAGTAAACAGTCCAATTTCTGGAAAAGGTTTGAGGGAGGAAGAGGGGGATACACTGAAGGAGGTAGGACAAGCGGAGGAGGACATTATATGACACATACGGGTTTGTGACAGGAGAGGTGCGAAATTCTACTCTCCATCTTGTGGGGAGTACTGACTCCCAGATAAACAAACGCATGTCGAACAATTTTCAATGGTAAATCAGACTCAGCCAACTGGTCCTAAGGGCTGGCTGACCTTTCAGCTTCAGACATCACAAACCCCAGCCAACCTCAGAGCAGTTATGCTACCACTCAGAAGATTACCAAATTATAACTGAAGATGAAGAGAAATGTAACATCTGACTGTAACATGTGTCAAAGTGACCAAATAGTTGTTGATTGAACTTATATATATTATTATTTAAATTGAAGTTATCAAACTTCTTATCTTAAGTTCAGTACATTGATCATGGTATGGTACCAACTCATGGATCAACTTTGAACACATTTTTCAAGTTCAGTTAACTTTAAGGCATTGGGATAACCTTTTTCTGTTTAATATTAAATTGTTTTAGAAACAAGAAACAAATCTTGTTATTATATAACATGTCACTTTATATTACAAGGAATATTTGTAGATAAGTAAAAAAGCTCATTTTAGCCTAGGAGACATTTTAGCCTACATCAGCTTAATAAAAATTGACAATGACCTCTCCTTTCATTGTTTCCTTTCCTCTCCTTTCTTCCTTATATGATAATCTAGGAACACATTCTAAACTGTCATCTTTTATTGCAGTCTTGGGAAACCAGAAGGACAAGAGGAGAGGAGGGAGATATCAGGGAGGTCAGAGGGGGCACACGGACAGCTAGAGGTAGAAAGACAGGAACAGACAGAGCAGCGATGAGGGAGGGGAGACTGCAGTCTTTTGGTCTCCTGCAGTTCTCTCTTTTGGCCCTTAGATGTCCCTGTGCACCACACTGCAGTGTAAGAAGAACACATGCGGAAACTGCACTGCACAGTGTGTGTGTGGGAGAGGGAGAGGAGGAGACAGGAGACACATCTAGGTACAGACTTGCTCTGTTTCTGTAGCATCAATGCCCTTCATGCCCTTGATCTTCCTTCCATCAATGGCAAAGGAACGGTTCAAGATTTTGTGAAATAAGAAGATGGATATTAATCTCTCAAGGGTATGTGTTACGTACAGAGCTAGTGTCAGGATGCAGATAGACTAGGTTAGCATAAAGACTGGAAGCAGGGGGAAACAGCTAAGTTGGCTCTGTCCAAAGAGGAAAAAAACACCTACCAAAAACATTCAAAGCTAACTAATTAACATGAATCTCATTTATTATATATTCTATGCAAAAACAAAACTGATAAAAGACAACTGACATTTTGCTACTCCACACTCCCCTTGGTTACTGGTGCTATGCCTATCAAGCTTTATGTGCTTTTCGCACAGCACATCCAACTGTTTTTATGTATATTTTCAATTTGTGCATGAACAAACCT